>SSNP01000008.1:7854085-7898149 GCA_006937955.1 Pachypanchax playfairii
GACGTCATATGTGCGACTTTCCAGTTGTAGTCATTTTAATTACGAAATTTTAAAAATAAATAAATCTGAATCCACTTGACAGACACGGTCAAAACGCACATCATTATTTATCATTTAAATTGTGGTACAGCATATGTGTGATTCAGGGCGTAAGACAAAGCGGACCAGAAAATAACTTTTATCGCTTCATTGACTTCCATTCATTATTTTTTCATCCAGGGGACCCATGGGCCGACCGGAAGGGTGGGAGACTGTGGCTCCCCATAGTCCCAAGTTTGAAATGTTTATTGGGATGAATATTGTCAACTTCTAAGTTCACCCACTACATGTGAATTTTTGTAGTATTTCTAAAGTACAAATACAGTCTTGTGAAATGTTGATTTTAGGAAAAAGATCTGCCAATGCATTGCCAGTGTTGTATTGCATTATATTTTGAAATACAATTTTATTGCATTTTGTTGTCTCGTTTCCATTCTTGACTCTGAGACTGTATTTTGTTGAACTTAAAAGCTACTAGTTGAGTTAACATAATTAAATCATGGAAAGGATTTCCACGTGATTTAATAGCCTTCTTTCAGCATTAACCACTTTTGTTGGGCTAACATAATTTGCATGCGTTTGATCAACTTAAATTACTAATGTTAATCTACTACTGTAACATTAATTAGATCAGCTTTATTAAATAAAGTTGGGTGCAAATGAGGAGATTTAGTAGGACCAAACTTATTGATTTGAGTTGGTTCAACACGTTCAAAATTAGTTAAGTTGACCCTATCATATTAAACAGGATCCAACTGTAGTAAATAAGTTAACTCAACTCACATGAATTACGTTGGCTCAACACAAGTACTTTAAGTTAGGTTAACAGAAATGTATGATGCTGAACTAAAGCAATTTAATCACGTGGAAATCCTTTCCATGATTTTTTTTAAGTTCATTCAAAGAGTTATTTCTTTGAGTGCATACTGACAGAGCCAGTTTCTGTTCATACTACCCCGACCCTGTTGCATAGTAAGTCTCTGCCAGGACAGCAGGAGGCGCGTTCCTTACCTAGAGGTCTCCCGGTGCTTTATATGTGGTTCAACCATGAGAGGAACAAATAAAAAGCAGCGACTTTACGGCCACCTGCATCGCCACTGCTGCCCTTCAGACCTCTCTTAATGTGGACAAATTTGTCTTCAAGACTGTCAACACTTGCGCTGTTTATAAAAGGGAAGCCATGTCGTACCAGAAATCATGTTGGGTTGTTTGATTGACCAATCACAGACGTGCGTCATCCGACGCGGCCATTGGAAAGTTAGAAAATAGAGCGTGACTCCAACCGACCATCTGAGGCAGTTGGAGAGCCCATACGACGTTGTATCATGGCGGTGCGTGTCTCCAACACGTCGGAGCTGCGTTAGCATAAATCCAGCTTTATTTGCAAATAACCTTTGTTTTCTTTTGTTTATAGTTTACACAGTTGTGTAATTATTTTGAGATCTGCTTCTTAATGTCAGTTTAAGTGGATATTTAGATTTTTTTTATTGTGGAAATTATTTGTAACTTTAAATTTGTTCAACTTTATATCTGCAAACTTTAAGGTTATTTTACTTTGGCTTAATTATCTCCCATTTAGTTTAAATTTGTAAACAAAACATAAACTAAACGATGAATCCATTCTTCATGTAAAGTGAAGTTTACGCCTGGTTTTAAATGTTACTTTCCTTTTTCCCTGGCTGATCATCAGGAGCACTGAAGTGCAGTTCAGAGTATCTCTGAGGTTTCTCCTTCTTTTCTGATACATATCAGCCATCTCTGCTGTACTCCATTCAAATGAGTTCAACAGCCTTTTTCAAAACAACCAAGCCCTCATTAAATCTGTACTGAACATCCAGGGTGAAGTTAGCAGAGCATTTCTGAGCCAGACGCTTGGCGGATTGACTTGTTTGATCTCGGAAATGAAAGCAAATTTGTGTTTTTAGAAATGGTTTCATTAGATGTGTTCTTGTGAACTTTTGTGGATTACTGATTTTACATGTCATCTTTTACTTATTCTTACTTAATCCCCTGAAGAGAAATTTTAATGTGCTCAGAATGTAAATCTGACACCCTGTAACAACTCCCATCACACACTTGTGCTATTTATGGGTCTGTCATTGTCACTCAAACGTTCTAGTCTTTCGTGGGTGTGATGACCTGTGGAGGAAATCTCACGATCTGGGACTGAGAAGGGGATGGACAGATGGATGGATGTGCACAAGGATGCATGAAAGAAGTTGGCCTGAAAATTGAATTTTTCTCGCATCTGCCTCTTAGTAAAGTGAGGCTAAAAACAACAGGGGAGGGTGAATCTGGGAATTGAGAAAGGAGAGAAAATGAAGGTTACCACTGGGGCCCTCTGTCTCAGAAAGCACTGAAATGTGTAGGTGTTCTATTTTCTCCCACAAAAATTCAACACCCCATTACCTCTGGCCTTGGCCTCAAAGGTGGATGGATGGCTTTGGGTGGACGAGGGGCAGAAGACGGGAGAAACACACAGACACACCCAAACACACATACTCTCGAGGCAAGCTGTAACAGCCAGAGCAGGAGCATCAAGTTGAGGTCCTGCTCCGCCAAACACAGGATGCAGACGTAGCCACTCAAGTGAACCAGAGGAGGAGAAAAAGATGGAGGAAAGAGGAAAAGGATCGGAATGAGATACACAACTCAAGATGAACACATCCATCCTCATTATTGTAATAACCCGCTTGCCACGCACCAGTGCAGCCACTCTTTTCCCCCTATCTTTGTCTTTCACTATCTGTTGCTCCTTCTCCCTCAAACACACACACACACACACACACACATATCATAACACAAACATCCTTAATTCGGGTTTTATTCACTACCTCCTCCCCTTCTGTTAGCCATTCAAACAAACTGACTAATCTCAGAGCTGCAGATCAGAAATCACTTTCGGGTCTAATTTTGTCAGCCAGAAGAGGTTCCACACGGGTACGTCTGTGAGATTATGAGCAAATGTTTCTTGTTGGTTTCTGGGTTGTAAGCTCATCACCCCCATCCTGCTCTGATCGAGGTCCGTGAGAAAAGCTGAGAGAAGCACTAGTTGGATTAGTGCACCAGCCATGGGGCTTAAGGTCCTAAAACACACAATGATGTACTACTTCCTGTTATTTTAACCTCCTCTCTACTCTTCTCTGACTTGCAATTCAAAGCGTGAACATAAAATTATTTAGAGTCTTTTGAACTAGCATGCAAGTTTGATGCAATGATTTATATCCAGTTACTGCACCTTAAAGGCAGATGTTTGTTTGTCTTCACAATTAGGAACAAAATTCAATTCAATTCAAGTTTATTCGTATAGCACATTTAAAAACAACCACAGTTGACCAAAGTGCTTTCCATCAACGCATTAAAACAGTCAACAGTACATCACAATAGTAAAACACTCAAATATTGCAACAGCTCAAGACGTCCTGATCAACTAGTTTTTAAAGGCCAGGGAGAAGAGGTGGGTCTTTAGTTCTAAAGACTGAGAGGACCTGACTGACAGGGGGAGGCTGTTCCATAGCTTAGGAGCTGCCACAGAAAAGGCTCTGTCTCCTCTAGATTTGAGCCTGGCTTTAGGCACAGCCAGCAGACCTCAGAGACCTGGATGGGGCATAAGGCTGTAGGAGCTCAATTAAATAAGAAGGACCAACAGAGTTCAAACATTTAAAAATAATCAACAGTATTTTAAATTGGACACGAAAGCTGAGAGGGAGCCAGTGCAAGGTGGACAGGACAGGACTGATATGCTCCCAGCGTTTGGTTCTGGTGAGGAGGCGAGCCGCAGCATTTTGGACACTCTGCAATCTCTGAAGTAAAGGCCTGGTTTAACCCGATGTATAGAGAATTACAATAGTCCAAACGTGTGGTCACAAAGGCATGTATTACCTTTTCAAAATCAACACGTGGAAGACAGGGCTTTCTTTTGGCCAAAAGTCTTAAGTGAAAGAAGCTGGACTTTGTAACCGCAGTGATCTGTTTATCTGTGAGATGTAGTAGTCTACAATTTGTCTACAGACAACAAAGTCCTGGTCACAATGACCCATACGAATGCCTACGAACACACTACAGATGGTTTTTGAAGCCTTTTCTACGGCCTTCTTACTGCCGCCTTATAAGAATCTGGTGGTTATAGTCCGTTTTGAAGTTTGCAGCCAGGTTGACGGTCTGGTCCAGGATTTTCCATAACTGCGCCACATAAACCTTCTACATTGTGTCACCAAAAAACCTGCCCACAGCCCACAATGATCAGGGATTATTTACATCTAAATCGTAGAGGACTGCATGTTTTTACAAGGACATAAAGGAGGAATCATGAAAAACGGTTGTTTCAAGAAAAGTACACTTACTTCTACTGGCCAGCGGTCTTTCTTTTAGGTGTTTTCGAAAGCTTGGAATGACATTTCAAGTCACATAAGGTCAATCTCAACGTTGTGCCTTTTTAAAAAGAATTTTCACTCTTATTTGCTGGACAATTTTATCTGTAAACATTAAGATGTCTGTTTTAACTTGTGATGATGTTTTTCGATGTAGCCTGATTCTGTTTAACTGTATGACTGTTATCTTTTGCTGAATGGAATGTCTTTGGGCTGTATGTTTCATGGTACAGGAACCTGCTGAAAAACAGTTTTTAACTGAGCCAGGCCCAATTGTTGTAATCTTTTCCTGTTTAATAAAGCTATTCATCTGGCTCAAGTCGTGGAAGGGTCCTTCTTCTTACCCGTCTTCTCCAACTTCTCCTTCTCGTGGTAGAGGCCCGACTCTCACATCACACCTCTGAGCCGGGCCCCTCTTTTATTATTAGGGGTGCCAGTCACTCAGGAGATAGAGCAGGTTCTCTTGTAACTGGAAGGTTGCCAGTTCAAATTCCTGCTCTCCAAAAAAGTCACTTTTTTGTTGTGTCCTTGGACAAGATGCTTCACCCACCATTCCTGTTTGGTAGTGGTCAGAGTCCCGGTGGGGCAGATGGAACGGCAGCATCACTTGTATCATCCTGCCCCGGGGCAGCTTGGGTAGGCACACAGGTGTATCACTGCCAAACGTGAATTTGTAACATGAAGAGCTTTGTGAAAGCTGTACAAGTGCAAATCGTTTACCATTTTGAATTTGATGGCAGTGAAACTTCTCAAAAAAGTAGGAACACAGTGATTTTTGTCACAGTGTAGCAGCTCCTCTTCAAACTATTTTAAATTTGGTTTTTTTTTCTTCAAAATTTTCAATACATTTTAGACACAGTTTGTCTCAGATTTATGAACCTCTGCCCATCTTTACATCTGAGAGGCTCCACCTCTCTGAAATGCTCCTTATACTCAGTCACGTTACGGAGCTGCTGCTAATGAACCTAATTAGTTATTAAACATCCCTCCAGTGGTTTTTGATTATTTTTCGTGCCAGTTACTTTTTGAGTCTTGTGTTGTTTCTGTTCCACTTTCATTGAGATGTGTTGCTGCCATCAAATTCAAAGTTTACTGTGAAATAATAAAATATCTCACCTTCAACAGGCAATATGTTGTTTATGTTCTCTTAGGAATAAAATATAAGATTGTGAGATGTTGGATTCTTTTTTATTTACATTTTTGCTGAGGGTCCCAACTTCTTTCAAAATTGGGTTGTAAATTGCAGGATCGAGCCGGAGAACGTTAGTGTCAGTTTTCCTGTCAGAGCAGAATATTTGGCATCAGTCACATCTGGAAATTAATGATCATGATCAGCAGCTTTTCTCCATTCATAATATCAATACTGTAATGCTTATTTTTGAATGTCCTTATTTTCTTTTTGTCACGTTTTTTTAAAGGTTTGTATGTTGGACCCAAATGCAGTGAGGGGGACAACAAAAAAACTAAAGTACAACTAAAAGTTTAATAAGAACAAAAATGCTGACGGGGCAGCAAAACAAACTTACATGGAGATGAGGAACTGAAAAGAAGCAAAGACATAATCCAAACAGGGTGGTGAGAGACTAAGACTAAGACTGAGACTGGAAGACTAAGAACTAGAACTAGGACTGAAACTAAGAACTGCGAGAAAGACTAGGACTGCGAGAACAACTAAAAATAAGACATACAAGTTTTGCAACAACAACCCGACACTAGCTACGTTTACATGCGCCAAATTTCCCCAATCTGATTAAAATCTTGGTCGATCTGAATTCCCAAATCCCTGTTTACATGGACACTAACTGAAATGATCTGATCATGCCATGAGTACACATGCACCAAGCACTCAATCAGGTTAAATGAGTTGAGCATGCGCACAGCGAGTTGTCTTTCCGGGGGAAGAAAAAAAAGTAAACAAACTCCGTCCTTTCTGCATGTCTTTCCCGCCCCATCGTGTGCTCGAGCTGACTCACGTTTTCCCCAATATGGACCTTCTGCAGGTGATTACCTTTATGTTTGGGTTTTTACTGGTCACATTAACCAAGCTAGAGGCTGAATACATATTGCTACTGCTCCTCCGCCACAGGAGAGGAGAGCAGGATGACAGGATGACTGCACCAGCAGACCACTTCTGTTTACTTCCCGCTATGTTTTCTACTTGAGTCTGCGAAAGCAGAAAGACGTCACGCTGAAGTTGTACGCATGCGCAAAGGGCTCTTTTCACCCTTTCTTTCCGAATGGGTGTATACATGCACGTCTATCCGAATGAAGATCGGACAAAACCACCCCTCTCGATCGGAAGTAAATTTCATTCTGATCAGGCTGCATCGGATCAAAACATTCTGATTGACATGTTTANATTATCCGATTGGGCGTTTATTCCGATTAAATGTGCCCATGTAAACGTAGCTACTGACTAACTGACACTGACTTTTCTGTGTCTACAGATAAAACAACAGCAGCAAAGCAAATCTGGGATGTTTGATTTATATTAGGGCCGGGACTTTAACGCGTTAATTAAGATGAATTAATTACACAAAAATAACGCGTTAATTTTTTTAATGCATTTTAATCGCACTTATTTAAGCACCGCAGAACATCTCTCATGAGTTTCAGCGGACCGATTATACTGGAGCACCTACCAGCGTTCATTATTTAGGACAACAACAAACCACAGTGAACATGAATGAAGAAGCGACCGCTTTGATTGGCCCCGTGGATGGGAAGTTTTGTTATAAAAAATGACTGGATGGAAGCGTGGATAAGAGCATGTGTGCAAGCTATGCAGCAAGGAATTTGCACATCACCGCAGCACATCGGGTCTGAAGTATCACCTCAATGTTAAACATATAGCAGCTAGCGTGGACGTTAGCCCGACTCCGAGTACAAGTGTAGACATTTTCTACACTTAATGCACTGGTCTGTTGGACTTGGTTAAACAAAAATAAACAATATTTTGTTGCTTAAGCTTATGTGTATTCAGTCATGATTCAATGGTATACTAAAAATCCGTTTGAAAAAAATTCTCACTGTTCTCTGGTGAAATATTTATATGCGATTAAAATGCAATTAATTTTGATTAATTAATTACAAAGCCTCTAATTAATTAGATTAAAATTTTTAATCGAGTCCCGGCCCTAATTTATATATATATTTTTGGAATATAAAATACTTGAGAGTTAAAATACAATATCTCTTTAATCATGCAACAGTTCAGCGTGGTGGTGCAGTCTCTGTTGGTGGTAACTGTCAGGCTGACAGCTGTTATGGAACTATTCTCATCTCACGCCATACGCCAGGTTTAGAAATTGTTGGTATACAACTGGTCCTTCTCAGCAGGAACAAGGTGTATGTATGTGTGGTCATAACCTTTGGATACTTGTACACGGCTCAAATCAGCAGGGTGGCTACCAGCCCTCTGGTTTCAACTGGTGCCAGGTGTTAGTTATCACCCGCTGCTCTGTACATACATTCACACACCAGCCTCAGAAGCCAAAAAGATTCTTGCCAAAAAGTCGATTGTATTATCAAAGAATTAGCGGAGTTGGATTTAGTTGCACACCCACTTATAGAAGCTTTCATTCTGATCATTTTCTTGATTTACTTCCTATAAACAGTGGGGACAGAAATACTTGCATTGCTATTGTGGGCAAAATATATTACCCACCTTGCCTGTTTGGTGGTGGTCAGAGGGCCTGTGCAATGTTTCCTCACAATAATCATATTTTTTGACAAAATATTTCCAGAAGACGATTGCTTTAAAAAGACGAGTAATAAAAAGATACTACAATTCCTGTTATATGACTTTTACATTTACTTAAAACAAATTAAAAATCTAGGTTTATGAACGTAACATGTAAATATTTATTCAACTCTGAACAAAACAAGTTGTGATAAAAAGTTGGGCATTTTAAAAAATATTTTACGTACATAACAGAAAAAATCTTAACTACATTTCCGAACAGAACTACAATTCTTGACAAAACCTCTTACATACAATATAACTACTTCCATCAGTCCCTGAATGTCCACGTGACACAGATTACAATATTCTATAATGTTTTTTAATTCTACAAACAGTGAACGGTCATGCTCTGTTCATACCATGCCACCTCCTAATCAGCCTTCCTTCCACTCACCTGCTGCCGCTGCAATCAGCCAGCTTAGGCACCTGTTAGTTTCTCCCTAAAAGCTTTGGGAGTGCTAATGCATAGCACTAGAACAAAATACTATTAAATGTTCAAAAGGCAGTAGGAAGAAGCAAAGCTTATTATGATCCTACTCCTCTTTTACATCATTCATACAGATTATCCTTCGACTATGACAATAGACGATAACATGTGTTCGGTAAAAGGTCATTAAAGAATGAACAATCACACCGTTAGTTTCAAAAAACAACACGTCATATTAATTCATTTTATGATACGTTTCTAGAAAATAATGATTGTATTTTTTTTTTTAAATGAGATATATTGTATTTGCACAGTTCTTAAACTTCTCATCTGACCCTTTCCACAAATTTACTCCACTTATTGAAAAACTCATTAGTCGAACGGTTGTTCTTAGTTTCATTTTTCTTTTAATTCAACTCATCCCTGAGACTATAACGACCCTCTCTGTCTCTAAATATGCTTTGAATGTTCCCGTGAAGCAAATTCTTCCTCACTTAGTACATTATTTGAGCCGCTTTAAACTTTACTAGATCAATTAACTTTAAAGGAGCAATAAGCAAAAATTCATCATTTCCAGTTTGAAAGAATTCAAAATATGCAATGTGAAGCTCTAGATGTGTAATTCCATCTGGAACATAGCATGAGGTCACACACCATCTCTCTGTGTTGATATCGAGCCTCTTGTTTACAAAGGTGGTCTCCTTCCGCGTGCATGTTCGTGCATGTGAAACTCCGCCTCCTTCATGTACTGAGCGAAGGCCCTCCCTTCGCTCAGTACAGCCGACACACATTGTTGAAGCGAAATGGCGGAAGGCGGAGCAAAGCGTTCACCTGAAGATGACCGGGAACACATTTCATCACCCAAGAAGCCACGGCCAATGACAAACAAACCGGGTAAAGCAAGGGACAAAACGAGGATAAACATTGGTCTTGCTTTTCCAAGATGGAGAGCACTGAGAGAACGAGAGAATTTACGATTTGACTCGGAGCTGGCTTTTCTTCTCCTGGACAGGTAAGGAACAATCATTATTTTAATCTAGTGTTACTGTAATGACTCGCTAAGCCAGGGATGTCAAACTCCAGGCCTCGAGGGCCACTATCCTGCATGTTTTAGATGTTTCCCTGCTTCAACACACCTGATTCAAATGAACAAGTCATTAACAGGCTTCTGCAGGATTTGCTGAAATGCAGAGGATTTGAATTAGGTGTGTAGAAACAGGGAAACATCTAAAACATGCAGGATAGTGGCCCTCGAGGCCTGGAGTTTGACGCCTGTGCGCTAAGCGATAAAGTTGTCGACAGACTTTGTTTTGGTCTGAATCCTGTACTCAACAGCACACCTAGCGGTGAAAAATCGCTTGTTGCTCCTTTAAACCCTTTGCTCTTATAAACAATAGATCAGTGTGTTTTCTGAATTCTACATTAAAAACAATTGTAATTCCTTTTTTCTGTGATGTACAAAGAGGTTTGAGGGTGCTTTTCTGAGTGTTTCCCCATATTTCCACACAATAATGTAAATATGGTGAGATTAAAGCCGAATATAAAGCCAACAAGGAGTTACAATTCAAAGCAAATCCTTTTGGTTCAGGTCCCACGTGATCTAGCCGTTATCTTGGCAATCTGTTCAGAACTAAACTTTCTTTCTCTAAATTTAGGTAATTCAAAGAGTTAAAACAGGTACAATGCTGTTCATAATGTTTTCACAGAACTCTACTTGAAATAATCTGAACAATTGCCTTAAATCCAATGTTTTGTTTCACACAACTAAGAGTAAATGTGGGCACTATCAATGGTTGACCACAGATTACTACTAAAAATATACAGTAGATTTGCATCATGATAGCAGGTTTAACACAAGGTCAAATACTTATTGTGTGCTAATACTGGACTGCAACCTTGCAATTCACAATAAAATATGCAATTAATTTTTCCCTTCCTGCTCACAAAGTGATACATGCACATGAAAAGCAAACATTATTAACATTATCATTGTAAAATGAACTTTTAACATCAGTTTTAATATTTACTTTTACATTTACTAGCTAACCGCTTTTCCTCCACAGCCATAGCCACTTAAGAAAGTCAGACTTTACAATCTTATGTTTATTTTAAAAACAGCATTAAATGTCGGTCTATACTGAATCCAACATAGAAGATTACATTCAGACGAAAGGTCAAAGTAGTGGTTCTGAACACATAAAAGTGTTTCTGAATTGAGACATCTTTAAAGAGACATATTAGGAACAATCACTTTAACCAACAGTAACAATTTTATGAGCGTGACCTCTGAGGGAGAGTCAAAATAAAGCTTGAGTAAAAGAGAGCAAAAAGATTTTATTCCAGCCTGAGTGAGGTCTAACAGAAGATTGTTTCTGAGCTGCTCCAATAAAACGAAGAATGGAGAAATATTGATCCCGCTGGCTGCTGAAAAATGTCTTCGTGCTCACACTCTCATCTTCTCCTCAGTGCCTTTCTATCCCATTTCACCCTCATCGTCATCCTTGAGTGTGTAGATTTTTCACCATCCAGCTGATAACAGTAACTGTGTGGGCTTGCAGAGAAAAGACAATTTCATTTTCGGTCTTGAATTTTTTATTTTTTTTTTTTAAGGTTTTCTTTGGGAAATCGAGCTGTATTTTGGAAGGGAAATCGATTTATACACTTTTAACCAGACAGTGATGAAAAAGCGTCATATATATATGATTTTGGAATGTGACCATTAATGCACCCATCATTACCCATCCCACTGTGTGAGTGCGTGTGCGAGAACATGTGTGTGATGCATAATAGAGATTAATAACCTTGCCTTTGTAGAAATGGGCTAGCAGTCGCTGAATGATGACGGATGAATCCTGGGGTCCCCTGATGATGATGATGACACTAATGCATTCACTCTTCGTTTCCCTCGCTCTAAGCTCTGCGTGAAAAAATGAAGGAGAAGAAGTCATGATGGGAGGAGTATGTTTGTGTAAGGAGGCTGCTACTGGAAACAGAAGAGAAGAAGCAGCAGAAAGTAGGGAGAGGTCAATAAGAGTCAGGTATTAAAATGTAAATACCTGCTTTTTGTCACATTTTTCCTTTCCACTTTCCGTTTATCGCCCTTTACGTTTCAGGGCTCAGTTATCTCAAGTCTTCTTCCTCTCTGCTTCTCACTTTTGTCTCAGTAGGAGGAGATTATTGGTCATTAGCAGAGGACTTTGATATAGTAATTCTCATCTGTTCCCACACGAAGGACAGTTTAATAGAGTGAACGCTACTCTGCCTGCTCAGAGGTTACCACATTAACCAAGCGCCCTTATAGGCACCCCAGAGAACCATGGATGCAGGCAGACAAAGACAAATGTTAATGCTTCTGTTCTGGTTGAACAAAAAATATGCTATTATCACCTCTGGAGACAATTTGGATAGAAGGGTATTTACAAGGGTAACTATACAAACACAAGACAGCTATGTTTATATGCACAGAAACAACCCTATTATTGACTGTTTACTGGTGGATTATCTCATATTATCTAAAATAGCTTTAAGGGTTTATTTGCAGAATTTGTTTTGATGACAGCTACACAGACAAATGTCCCCAATATGAAAAGTAAGTGTTTTGCATCACATCAAATAATTTGTATCAAATTGTATCGTATAATGTATCATATCATATATTATGTATTAGGGATGCAATGATACCACTTTTTCCTAACTGATACAATACCAATACTTTGAATCTGAGTACTTGCCAGTACCAATTACCAATGCCGATACTTCTACTACACAAAAAAATGCAATGAATTGGAAGACAGGCGTTATTTTTTCCTCTGCTTGTTACAACAAATTATGATAAACTATAAAATATTAATAAAAATAACCACAAAACCAAAAGTTCAAGTGAAAAATGAACATTTTCTGTGAAATTATTGCAGAGTTTCCAAATTTTAAGTATTGGTTCATAGTATCAGTTAACTAACCGATATTGATACTGGTTCATTAGAATGGTATCAGCGCCGATACCTGATATCAGTATCAGTATCAGTGCATCCCTGTTATGTATCATATTATATTGGATCAAATCATGTACAGTACAGACCAAAGGTTTGGACACACCACCTCATTCTCTGTGAATGAGAAGGTGTGTCCAAACTTTTGGTCTGTACTGTATACCATGTGTTGTACCGTATTACATTGTAACACATCGTATTGTGTGATACTATATTGTATCATTGGATCCTATCACACTTTGTCCTCTAATATATTGTAGTATATCATTTATTGTACAATATGATGTGCTGCATTAGTAATAGCTAAATCTGATATTTACATAAGTTTGAGATGGAATATTTGACTATTGTCATGTTATAGAGAATATTTTTCAATAACATTTCCCCACAATATTAGAGACAATCCAAAGCTTTTATCAGCCAGATATTTCCTTATTACATTAAACTTTACTCAGAATTCCTCCTTGTCCCTTAACAGTTTTGTCCTTTAACCTACAGCCATGTTAATCATTACTGACTCTGCAAGAATCTGCAGTTTAAAGGAACTATGTGTTGTCAGATACCAATTTTACAAGTTTAAGTAAAGCGACTGAGATCAGCATCCACCACATGGCTTTATTTGATTATTCTTTTACTGAATATGACCTGATTTGATTAAGGTGAACAAAAAAATACATGATATCGCCTTATTCAAATTAAGGTCTCAGCAAGGTTAATATGTTTTTTTTTTTTGTGGTCATGTGATGGATTGGTGAAGTGTCCAATGAGTACCCTGTCTCTCACCTGATGACTGCTGGAGATAAGCACTAGCTCCCCTCATCCCTGAACAGGAACAACTAGGCATAGAAGATTGATGCATGGATGGATAGAGTCTATTTATTTAATATTCCATTCACTCTGTCAAATCTAAAAATTTGCCTGCAACCAAAACAGCTCCAGAGCATAACTGAATTTACAATCTAAGATAGGAAGACAGCCTGTAAGGACAATTTTGTCTCTGATTTCAGGAAACCCACATTTAACCGCAATGAAGTACAATGTACATTATTCTGCTTCTGTATCACCATGACCTTCAACATCTGACAATAACCATACATGATATTCACATGTTGCGGAGGGAAAAGACAATATTGGGCACCTTACTTCCTTCCTGGGACGTTTATTTCTTGATATTTATGACACGTTTTCTTCTGTACATTCATGCTGTCTGAGCCAGAGCAGCGTTTGTGTATCAGAAGTCTATTCAGCATCACCCAAGCTTCCGGCTGAGAGCTCTATCTCCTGTGCGAGCTACAGAACCTCTCTGAACATGACAGATAAGGCGTCCTCAATGCTACCGCCTCTAACATAAGCAGCACACATGCACAGGCCTGCATCACACCCACATGCATATTCATAGCACATGGAAAAGAGCTGGTGACACACACTGCTGGATGGGTGTAAAGTGTAAACAGAAGCTTAAACAGACACGCAAATATGTAGCCATGGGTTGCTACACAACCATAATTTAGAGGAGTACATGCTGAAACATTTGCTCCTGGTGCAGCGTTCCAAGATGCATTAGCAAAAATCTTTTGACTAGACTTATCCTTCTTTAAAGTGGAAACCAAAAGGTGGGTGTGAGAGAATCCAGAAAAAAACCCCACATGGCAACCGTGTGTGTTTGTGCAAATCTGTTACTTTGAAATGTAAATGGCATGAATAGATATGTTGCCTGGTACACTGACAGAATGTGTGGTGAGGAAAATGTGCCCGAGTCTACTCTGTGCAGACAAATGTTGGTATGTTAAAGACATGAGGGACTTTATACTGAAAGAGTATCTTAACCTGCCGAAGGCCACACTGTTCATTTTACTTCAGCTTGAGGGTCAATAGTTAAAGATTACACATGGATTAGGGGACAGGACCTTTGCTTGATTTTTCTTTTTTTCAATGTTTTTGCTTGACAAAACTACAACTGTAGATAAGTGTGGGTCAAGGGAATCAAAATATTCAACACTGTACCACTGGATGGACTGAATCATGCAAGACACTGTCACTGAACGAAAATAAAAATCCAATTACAGTTGTGTTTGGTTGTAGCAAGGTGAACTCATCTTGGTGTCATGACAAACAATAAATGTAGATGCTTAGAAACCTTCAGCAAAGAAGGTTCAGAAAGAAAGGTCAAACAAATTCAGTATATCATACAGTATATATCACACACACACGCTGGAATGGAATATATATGCATCGGCATGTCATTTGGGTGAGAGAAGTGTGGCTGGATTGTGACTAAGAGAGGGAAGGTTGTCTACACAGAGTCTCACTCCCTCAAGGATCAATAGCAGACATTGCAGATAGTTAAGTACCTTGGTATCCCAGAAGCAAATGGTGACCTTGAAGAGGCAACAAGGAAAACAGCTACAGCCAAATACCTGCAACAAGTAGGGCAAGTCCTAGGGAGTCAGTCAATGGCAAGAACAAGTCCCAGCCAATAAATAGCTACGTACATCCCGCTATTGATCAGATATCCTGCAAGAATAATAGGTTGGCCAAAGGAAGAGATACAGATCACAGATGTTAATACTCAAAAGCTTCTAACCTTGCACGCAGGGTTCCATCTCAAATCCAGCACCCTGAGCCATGAAGGAGGCAGAAGACTTGTGATAACCACTATCAAGGATGAAACATCCAAGATCCATACGTATATCAAGGATAAGGCCCCAACTGATGACATGATCAGTAAATGCATCAGACAATGGGGAACAGAGGATGAGGTACTAGTGGAACCACCAGGAGAGGACAAGCCCCTTCATGGGATGTTCCAACAAAGCATCACAGGAGTGGCTGATCTCAACAAAACCTACCAATGGCTAAAAAGAACTGGATTGAAAGACTTCACAGAGGCTCATCGTGGCAGCACAAAACCAGGCCCTGTGCACCAGATCTACCACACCAGACAAGACCCCAGGTATAGGCTGTGCAGACCCCTGAGACAATCCAGCACATAACTGCAGGATGTAAGATGTGTTGATGAAGTTTAACCCAAAATTAGTGTGTCATTGGTGACGTAAATTAGTTTAGGTTGGGACATTGTATCGATTCAAAATGAACAAATCATCATGCTTTCATTCAATTTTTAAAATTTTCTTTCCCAATCCTGAAGGAAGAAAACATTTAGGCTTTGAGATTAGGATAAAAAATTACCTTCAAGTTTTAACAGCTTTTCTAGACAAAACTAATTTCATAAAACAATACAAGTTTGCTGAACTCATTTGAACAAATGTTATTTTGATGCAGTTGCCAAAACAACAACAACACTTGTAGTTTGTACTTTTTTAAAGCCTGATGCAGGAAATAATTGTAGTTTTTAAATTAAATTGATTAGTCCAACTTGTGGAGTGAAGATAATAACTGTTCAAGTTAGTTTTTTGTGTAATATTTGTGCATTTAGTTTAGCCTGAAAGTCTCTACTGCAGCTCCAAATTGAGGGTATTTTGCATATTTCAGATACTGTGTGTTGTTTTTGTTTTGGCTCTGTGTTTTACTGGCGATCTGTTCAGATTGTGTTGTGCCTTCTGCTCGATGTCAGCTGGGAGAGCTCAGCTGGGTTTTCATAGCACTGCCTGGGTAAACTGCAGGGGTATTTAAAATTCAGACAGGTCTGCTGAAAGAAAATGATTTCAAGCAAAGGTCCAGAACATGCACGCACACGCGCAAATGCAAACACATCTGTTAGGTCTGTCAGACTGGTTGCTTGGATAATTTATCTTCTGTGTTTTCTGTTTTAGTGGATTTGATTGTCACATGACATTGCTGTTTTTAATAGTCACCATTGTTGGAAGGCAAACAAAACACAAGTTAATCATGTGGAATAAAGCCTCTATTATCCATGTCAAGTTGACTCTTTTTAGAAAAAGGCATGTTGATTTATTTGACTTACCTTCAGTTCTGCTTTCTCTGGTTTGCATGTTCCAACCTCTATGTGTGCTGATGTAGAAAGCTGGCAGAGCTCAACCATCAACTGCAGCGATCACGTCACAGTGACATTTGTCATAAAGATGAGAAATTCTGTGCTGTTTGACTGGACCACCATAAGTGTGAGATAACAAATATGGAAAGGTTAAAGGAGAACGCCCGTTTTTTGCAATTGGGGCCTTATTTATTCTGTGAGATGTGTTTTACTCGTCATCAGTGGTACTTTTTTGCGATTCGGATTCGTCTCGGAGATTTTTGATTCACACGGCAAACACCTAAACGCCAATAAACGAGAGTCAGTTGTATTTAAAAAAATAACGGATTTGAACTGATTTTAAACCGATTTAGGGTCGGCGAACGCAGGCCCAACCGACTCTCGTTTATTGGCGTTTAGGTGTTTGCCGTGTGAATCAAAAATCTCCGAGACGAATCCGAATCGCAAAAAAGTACCACTGATGACGAGTAAAACACATCTCACAGAATAAATAAGGCCCCAATTGCAAAAAACGGGCGTTCTCCTTTAAAACAAGCACCACCCCTCCCAAAAACAACAACAACAAAACTAAACCAAAAACAAATATTTTATGCAAATGCTTAATATTTAAAATGTAAACTTATCAGGCAAATAAAGGTTCAAATGCTAGTGTTTTTTGTTTTTTTTTAGCAGTAATTAATTTAAACCTTGTAGTAAAGTGACAGTGAGAATATTTCATTTGAAATCAAACAGAATCAAATGGCTATAAAAATAATTGTTGGCCATTTATTCATTTTCATCTGCATATCGAAGGTCAAGGTGAAACACAGACGTTTCTCTCCTCAGTTATTATCTTCATTGAGCTCTAGGTCTGGCTGGGAGTCTCCTCCCAGTGAGACATGCCTGGAAAACCTCCAGATTGAGCCACTCAGGAGGCATTCCCATCACCTTGCACCTCAGTTATCTCCTTTAAATGCAACGGGGCAGCTGATTTAATTCAAGGTCTAATTCTAATTTGAATCCAAACATGATGACAATGCTCCTTAACTAATCTCTAAAGCAACCAGAGGAAACTCATTTTAGCCACTTGTATGTGTGAGCTCATTCTTCTAGTGAAGATACACAACTCAGAGAACATCGACAAGTAAATCAAGAGCTTTGCTTTTCAGCTCAGCTCCATCTTCAACACAACAGACTAAAGCATTACTGCAGACAAAGCTAAAATCTGTTAGTCCATCTCCTGCTCCATCCTGCCATCGCTCATGAGCAAGACACAAAGATACTTAAACTCCTTCTTTTCTGGTAAAAACTTGTTTCAAACCATTTTCAACTTAGAAAAATTGGCTCAGATTTAGAGGAGCCACTTCACACTCTGCTGTGAACTGAACCAATATGTGTTGAAGGTCATGACTCAAGGTCAGCTTGAGCTTCCCCAGCCAGACACCCTTCTCTAAGACTACTTTAAAGAGGTTGTCTGGTACTGGCCAGTTAGTTATTCCTAGAGTCAGGACCAAAACCTATGGCGAAGCCTCGTTTCAATATTATGGTCCTCATCTGTGGAACAGCCTGCCGGAGAACCTCAGGGCTGCAGAGACTGTTCATGTTTTTAAAAAGAGGCTCAAGACATATCTTTTTAACTTAGCTTTTAAGTGATTTAATCATCTTAATTTTAACTTTGATTNTTTAGTTTTACTTATCTAATTATTTATTTTTTAAACTTATTTATCTGTCTGTCTGCTCATAATTTGGTTTTATCAATATAAATTAGTTTTATGAATCACTACTTATTTTTAATTGTTCTTATCCTTTTTTAAGTTTTTATCATTTATTTTTAATCCAGTGTTTCCTCATTGGGGTCGTCCACGATGTGGGTTTGTCTGCTCAGTCTACACGGTTGGTCCCGCAGGAATGTCTGGGGGGCCAGGGTCCCTCAGTGCAGCCCTGGGGCTGTGCTTTGGGCCCTGGCCCGGTTTCTGTGGTTTCAACCAGGGGCTGGGTAGGCTGGCTCGTGGTTGTGGACAAACCCCATACATACATTGTTTCCTCACAGTGTTGACAAGCCAGTTGCTCAGTTAATTCTTAATTCAGTTGTTTATTTAAGATTTTAATTTAGAGATCTAGATAACATTTATGGTGGTGGGGGATGGGATGGGAGGTAGCAGGGAGTTGGGGTCTGAATTGTTATTTTTGTGTCTGTCTGTGTTAAATTGTTTTTATCATGTGAAACACTTTGTGTTGCTAATAGCAGGAAAAGTGCTATACAAATAAAGTTTGATTTGATTGGATTTGATAAAAACCTGTCAACTAACACAATGAACAGCATCAACAACAAGGGGCAGTCCAGCTCACAGAATGTAGACTCAGCACTTGCTATACATGGACCAAATAGCCCTTAGAAGTAGCACTAGGACCGACTCCTGTAGCACCCCCTACAGATAAGATGAGGTTAAAAGCCTTCTGCAAGTCTATAAAACACATGGGTTGGAGAACCAAACTCCCATGATCACCCTTCAGCAACTCCATATTCAACTGTTCTATAACCCAAATGAAAGACACAGCTCCTCCTGAGCCCAAGGTTCTACAATCAGTTGAGCCTTCCGTCCAACACCCTAGAGTCAACATTTATAGAGGGCATTGTTTTGAAAATTGGCGTCACAAACCCAGTCTCCACATGTGTTGTCCTGGTTCTTCATGTGGCATGAAAGAAATGTGAATCCCATTCCCGTACTGGAGCCTTGCTGCCAGGGAGCTTTTTAACCATCTTGGTGACTTCTGCCATTGTAATGGACTCAACTATCTCCTTATGCTCTATGACAGTGAAAGTGCCCATTCCACTGTCCAACGATATCCCCCGTCTGGATCAGCAACTCCCCAATAAATGAAACACAGCCTGGGAGGGGGTCTTGTTTGTTTGTTTTTTTGCTGAGTCATCAAACAATTTTCTAAAACCAATTTAAGGCTGAGCAAAAGTCCTTCCCTGTGGCCTCTAAAGATTCCTCCCATGTTCAGGTTTCTTGCTTCTGCAAGCACAGAAGTTGTAGTCTTTCTGGTCGTGTGGTACCTGTCGGCGCCTTCTGAGGATTATTTGCACAGATTTATGTTGTCTTGATGTAGATTTCTAGCTTATGTACTGTCATTATTTTTCATAAAAAGTGTTCTTACATGTACTTATAGCCACAGGAAAAAGTCATTAGATCAAACGTTAGATGTGATTATACGGACCCAAAAGTGCAGCTTCAGAGAGCTGAAGTTGAATTGGTTTTATTGATGGTTGTAAACAAAGACACTTAACAATGCTGGAGCACTCACAAGGATATAAAGAAGTGCAAGCAACCATAAGATTTGACATGACATGTCCAATCCTGGTCCTCGGGGGCCACCATCCTGTATGTTTTAGCTGTTTCCCTGCCCTGACACACCTGATTCAGTATTTAAATTACCTGTTCAGCATGTTCTGTAGAAACCTGTTAATCAGTAACTGATTCAAATCAGGTGAGTTGTGGCAGAAAAACATACCGTGACACATGTCTGACCTTAAGCTCACCCTCATCAATTCTGTTTTTTATATACATAGAAAAAAGTTGTTATTGTTTTTTTTTTTCCGCCCAGTAACGAGAGTATTCACTGAAACTGAATTGATATTCACCCCACAATTTTTCTGTTCTTACTGTGCTCCTTAAATAGGTTACTGCTCATGCATTCTCACACATGGGACCACTAACTCCCCCTGGAGTGTTTTCTCCTCACAACCTAACTCTGTCTGCAAAGACAGCCCCATTTCTACGTGACAATGGGTGGGGGGAGCTGGGGTAGGTATTGTGTAGAAGTAGGTCAAAATGGCCATGACTGCAACTATTTTGGCCAGAGATGAAGGTTTGTGTGTGTGTGGAGTTGGACTTGATGGTTTTACAGGGAATGTAAAACAATAGTATAAAAGTTAGCTAGCATTTAAACCCCTGTTTATTAAAAAAAAAAGGGGAGGATAAAAAGTTTAATTTCTACATCTTACAATCTTATTTCGCTTTCAGTCTTTTTGGGAAATGTGTCAAGTGCTGAAAGAGGCTCTTCAAATTATGTGTCCTTACTTATTTTTCATAGTAAACCATTTTATAACCATTTCATGGCTGTTTTAGAAGATAAGAACCCCATGTGAATAATGATCAATCCAATCTTTCAGCCTTTCCGTGTGTGTATCTGTGTATTCCAATGAAGTGTTTACAGCATGCAATCACCTCAGTGTGCAAAGAAAATGGTAAGTGCATTTAAATATTACATTAAAATTAAAAAGTGAGATATAAAAGCCATGTACAGCTTTACTGGCTCGGTGGAAATTAAGGCTCTACAAGCAGCCAAATACCGCCACTTAAGTTCATTTGATGATCTGATCACCAGGAAGTGTGCGTGTTACCATAAACGCAGACACTTTTAAAGTTTGCTGATCTGTAACATTAAGATGTTCGTCAACACAGTGCCAAAGAGAAGAGACATCAGCAAAGATTTGGGGATTTGATCAATTCAAATGTTTCTGGGCATTCATTTGGAAAGCATTATAAAGCAATTATAAATGTTTCCATGACTCTGTACTAATATGTTTATTCAGGAAAATCCTTTATAATCCTATTTGCTATGATGGGATCTTAAGAGACTCTGCATTAGCAAATGACAACAACTGCCAATGAACTGCAGCGATATTTCAAGAAACCCAAATTTATATTCAACAATGTACGAGACTGAAAAAAGCACAGAAAAGACAGCTAGGGGAAACTGAGGATCATGTGACTTTTTCTATTTATTTCTTCAAAAATAAAACTTTATATTTCAAAGAGGGTACTTCAACTATAGTAATTTTCAGTAAAGAAAAATAATTTTACAATTTCATCTGTAAGTAATGCAGATGTATAAAATGTTGGTGACACGGGCCAATTTTCTATGGAAGGGCTGCTTTTACTTTTGACACTTTAATTGCATGGAGATCAAAATATCCCAGTAATTTTTACCTCAGTGTGAGTTTGATGGTATAAACTTGCAGTACTTGGTAAAGAAAATTGGTGGGTTATTGGAACTAAAAAAATATTGAAGTCCAAACTTCCATTCAGCTCAGTCTGATCCAAACCAGCACACTGGAACCATTCACCACCACCATTCCCGTCTCATTGATATTACATCAGTTATCATGCAACATGTACTGTAATACCAACACAGAGGTATTTTAGAAAGGCTTTAACTTTTTGTTCAACAGGGCTTCTTTTGTGATTTCTTGACCATGATTAGAGTTTAACTTTTTAAAATCATTGTTGTGACAATCTAACCATTAGGGTTGTTGAAGTTGCCAGGTATGACCCCGGGCTCACACTGCATCCAGATCCGGTCCGGTACGGACCCCGCAGGTATTCCGTTAGATTAAAATCCCTTTTGAAGGCTCAAAGTAGCTCCGCGCGGTGCGGGTCCGGTTACAGGGGCCGTACGGCACTACGGAAAGAATCCGCAAGGTTCTATTTTTTCCGGACGCCGGAGAGGATCCGCGTCAAGTTTGATGAAATCTGACGAGCTATACAGGAAGTGTGGCTTGAATATCCGGTGTTTTTTCAAAATAAATGAGTGTACAAACAATTGTAACTTGACTCTTCTTTTTAGACAGCACACGCGCTAATAGGAAATGTAAACATTACATCACACCCGGTGACACAGGGTCCCGAAAGCCTTCAGCACAACACATTTTCACACATTTGCTAAATAATGGACGTGTTCTCGTGTGAAGTCCCGACAAAACGATAACCCACGTGAACTTCTGTTCTCGCGAGTGCTGTTTACGCACCCAGCACCAGAGCTGGCCGCACTCCCTATCTGGAGCAGATGTGAGTGGTAGCTTGCGGAAAAACCGCACCGAAGCCGGACCGAAGCTGTTCCGTAGGCAGTGTGAGCCCGGCGTGAAGGAAGACCACTTTCTCGAGGGGGGGGCTATACTAATTCTAACTTGTGGGTAACATGCTGAAATTTAGTTTGTGCCATTTTATTGTTTCTGTCCTCCTCTAGCACAGCTAAAAAAATGTTTATTGTTGCCATTGGAAAGCTTCTATTGCATTATCCTTCAACCATCACATTGGCGACCATAGTGCCCTTCTTCCCATGTTAATGGTTGCTGTTGCCCTGGTAGTGCCTGTCCATGGTTTTTCTGGACTAATTTCCAGTGGTGGCTGGCCAATAGAGGGCGCTAGGGCACCACCCTCCCTATCAAATACATGATGTGGAAACGAATAAGAAATATATATATATATTTTATTTTTAATTAAATGTATTTAGAGTTAAAAACACCCATGTATATTTATACACTGATAATATGATATAAAGGATTTCTGAAAGACATAAATTGCTTTATAAAACATGATTTCCTCCTGCATCTTCACTTCTCATATGTCTAGTTCAGCTCTGGGGCGTTGGAGAAAGCGCCCTCAGGAGGTGGGCTTTTACATCGAATTAGCCAATAGCAGATCTACATTGCCAAACGGAAGAACTTAATTTAGCCAATAAACACAGTGGAAAATAACTTCACGAAGGGCGATTTTTTTGAAGCGCCCCAAACCACCTTAAGTACCGTGAGATTATCTGCTATTAAACAGCCGGTAAATGAGAAAGGAAAGCAGTCGAGGCTTTACTCGGAGCTAGCTGGATGTAGCTATGCTAACTTGGTTTTTGTAAGCAAGCGGGAAGTTAGGAAGTTTAAAATTTTACTAGTAGATGGCTGTAACTTTATTATAATGTAAAACTGTTTTCCAGGTGTGTGACACCATCCTGCTGCACATTGAGGAGTGTTTTGTCTTCACTCAGCATCTCGTCAGTGTGACCTGCTGCATGGAGAACTGTTTCTACAGCACAGTGGGAGGTTTCCTGAGACACACTGGACACAACTTAAGTCTTTGTTAAATATTCAACTGAAGTTGAAAATTATTTTTAATACAGGGTTTACATTAACTCATCTTTAAAAATGTTTTATTGACCGTCACTTAATTGGATTTATTCAGCCCCACCCAAAAAATATTTCACCAGTCGCCACTGCTAATTTTCTGAATGTGAACAAAAGGGGCAGGTTTTGTTTGCTTCATAAATGAATACATATTGATAGTCTTTCTTGTCAATGACTTGCTTTTTTTAAGCTTACAACATTAAAAGACAGAAATCAGGGTCAGCTGACTTGTTTTGCGTTGTAGTGAGCTAATGTTTTTTCATGGAAGGTCCCCTTTAAAAACTGTTAGACATCAGGAGACTTTGGTTTAGTATAAAGAATGTCCTACTCAGATTTTCCTCAAGGAGTTACCGTCATGTTAGAGCTGAAGGGTCCTTTGTGTGGGCTGCAAGAGCTCAGCCTCTTAGTTGTATGCTGGCAGAAACTCACTACACTTAAATCGTGATCAGTGGAGGGTTCTCCAGCATAACAGAATGGTAGGGAAAACACACACACACATGCACACACAGCCCCAAAAAGACTCCATCTAAATTAGAATTATTTCAAATTAGACACAAAGCTTTTTGTCCACCACGAGATTACAGACCGCCTTCTTGTAATTTTCTCTCCTTTCTACCGCTGACAGAGAGTGGGGCAGCTATAGAGAATGATTGTTTTTCAGATGATGCAATCAGTTTTTGTGTACGTGAGCACAATCGGTGTGTGTGTGTGTGTGTATGTTCATCATTCTGAAATGATCCCAATCAAGTCAAAGCAAAGTGGCCTGGGAACCTGGTCACTCTGATACTCACCCTGATTATCGTGTTTGAGGGAAGAGTTATTTAACTTGTGACAAATGAATAGTGTGTATATGGGCATACAAAATGAACACACACTTGTGCGTTTCTCTTGCACACTTTCACATCCCCGTATACTGCTGTTTTTCATTCCAAGGCAGATATTGCTTTACAGCTTTACTCCTGCTGTAACCACAATATGGTGCCATACCAACACTAATCTGCAGATGCTTAACCAAAAACACACACAAAGACAAAAATCTCATACTTTCAGTATTGCCTTGCCTGAGTTTGATGTATAAAAATGTGCAGGTTCAGCAAATCCTGCAACGAGAACAAGAGCCGGAGGATAATATCTGCTCACCTGCTTACATCACTTTGTTTCCCACAGGTCATAAAATCCTCAGACAGTGTTTCCCAGGTTCAAGATGCATCATGGTTTTTACTTTTTTTGTGTGTAGCTGCCAATTTTATTAACATAGTTTAAAAAAAAGGACATGTGAATATCAGATTAGTCATGCAAAATAACACATTCACACTCGTGGATTACCCCAGACAAACATTTGACTTTAATACCTTGTGGCAAGGAGGAGTCATTTCTTATGACTATCTGGAGGGTGTGAAGAAGACCAAAAAAGAAGTTGTGAACAGAAAAAAAAAAGAAAGCGAGGACGAGTGAAAGACAGTGTCTTCAGGCCGGGAGAAATTCAGAGGAAGAGTACGCTGGAGAGATAAAGATGGGGAAGCTCCATGTTGTAGCTAATTAAGGGCTGCTAATAATAAAAAAAAAGAAAGAAAGAAGAAAAGCTTTGGACACAGCACTCAGGAAGATGTTATTAAATCATAGCCAGTGGTGAGAGAGGATAAAAAAATACATTGACGTGCACATTCAAAGCACCGCCCAGGGCCTGTTGGCTGGAGTTAGATTTAAAAAGTAACTAATATGAAATATTAATTAGGGTTTTTGCAGCATGAAGGGAGGTATCTCCCTCTGTCTGCTTGAGAAAGGAAACCAAGAGCAAACCTCCAAGTGACCCAAGTGATGAGCTCCCACATATAATGGCTTTAAAGATGAATTCAATACAAGTGGAAAAATATATCATCCTCAAAAAATAGATGTAACATCAAATGGAGGCTTTTTTGTGCTATTTCAGGTCATTGGACTTAAGTATCCCAGAAAAGGATGTCAAAAGCTGACTTTTTTTAGCCTGGCTAGCCAGTTTGAATTAAATAAAACATGACGAAAAAGGTCTCATTTATTATATCTGATGTGACCCAAAATTAGCATAAAGATCTGGAAGATTTAACTCTTTTTTTAACCTATCTGGCATAAAGTTTTACTCAAAAAAAGAAAATATTGAAAGTTTGATCATGTTTTTCTCTAGACTTCCTTTTGTAAGTGAGGAATAAGAGGCATTTTCACTATTCTGCGTCTCCTATGGGATATTTTTCTGGGAGTAAAACACAGAATCACTGTCCCAGTGCCCTTGATTATGTTAAAATGTATATGGAACTGAAATTCAGTTTCATCTTCTAAATCAACAGAGGTAAAAGTCAAAATCGATAGAGTATATTCACATAATTAAATCCTTATCAGCTCATATTTTTACATCAAAGAGAGACTGAATTAAAGGAGAATAAAAGCTTTGAAACATCACCTACATTCTCAGTAGAATTGCTATCTATAATTCTTTTTTTTTTTTTAAATATCCATTGTTGAGGTTTTCAATCTCTATAAACAGTTCCTCTTATTTTGGATATAAATACTAAGCTTTGTGAGTCAATGGGAGTCAAAAATTGCCTCTCGGAATCTAAAGAGCCGACGAGGAGCAGACGTGGAGTCAATGAATTCTCTTTCTCAGGGAAACAAAAGAACAAAGCACAGGATTGAATATTAGCTCTTTGTTGTGTCTGAAAGAGAAATAGACGAGAAAAAAAAGTCTCTCCACACTTTCTCATCACTGGGTCTTAGTGCAACAGAGGCTGATGATCCAAAGAGCTGCCCCAGAATGCCGGGATAAGCCGTGCCACTTGGATCCATCACCGTGTAAAGGAAGGGAAAGTAGGGGGGGCAGCGAGAGGCCAATGAGGACAGATCTAACACATATCAGGAACTCTACCAGGAAATCCGACCAGTATGCCTGCACATCCCATCATGCACGCTGATTACTTGTTGATGATTTACTCCCCAGCAGTCCTCGGGCTGTTATCCATGATGATATGAAAATGAGAAAACCTCTTGCATCTGTAAGAGAATCTTCCATTTTCTACTTTTTTTCATTGAATGCATTCAGAGGAAGCTGCTTCTTATGCTTTGTGTACGTCTCTCTGCCGGCGTGTTTACTGAATCATCCAAGCATGGCTTCAAGGCAATGCTTTTGTGTTGAGAAATCTCATAGAAAAACAGGACTTCTGGAAGAAATGTATTATTAAACTGTTGAGTGGAAGGAAACGCAGCCACACTGATGGGATCTGTTACAACCTGGAATCAAGCTGTGATTTCTGATAAAGTATAAACTTCCCATTTCTGTTTACTGCAGCTCTTACACTATTGTTGTTTGTATCAGAACATATATTTCAGAAAAACCTTGCTTGTTAAGTACATTTACAATTTTTAAACACTTAAAGAGGCAATTTCATACAAATTTTAGGACTTTGTGGTTATTTCTTAAGTATTAACCAGTAATATGAAACATTATATACCTAAAAAACATCAGGAAACAATGATTAACAGACCTTTCAATCTGTCTGCATTAAAATTCGGGTGGTTCCGGCTGATTCTGTCAGGCTTCGGGCAGCAGCTCGTTCATATTCATTATTCGAATTTGCTGGACTCAGATTGGCTAACAAACTAGCCTATGAGAGCAAGTTATACTGTTTCCTGCCCCGCTGCGCATGACAACTTCACACGTGCTCTCTTCCTGTTTGCTACATTATGCTACAGCTTTTAGCCAGCAGCATGCTAGGCGTGGTTTCAACTGCCGGAGCTGATGAATACTAACGAACAAAGGAGTTGTAATCAAACAGATAAAGGCCGTTCGAACTCGTGTTATCACCACCTGCGTAGTTTGAGAGATTAAAACTAAAAGAGAAGTTGTTGACCTGTTTTCACACCCACTATGAAGGTAAAAACACCTGTGGAGCTAAAATATTCAACAGAAACCTCAAAAAAACAGTTTTTAATGGAAGGGCCTCTTTAAGAGAAAAAATAGTGATGCAACGCTACCACTTTTTTCAAATCGATACGATACTGGTACTTGGATCAGAGTACTTGCCGATACAGATTAACAACGCCGAAACTCAGGATGAGGGATTGCACTGAGTTTATCAATTCAACCCAGTCTCAGCAGTTCAGTTGTCCATATTTGCAGTTTCTTAGATCAACATCTGATCATTGTGGAATTACAGCTGCTTGTGTTGAAGACTTGGCAACATTACAGGCTCACATGTGATTTGCTATGGAACCAGGAAGTCTGGCTACAGAATTTTTGTTATTGTTTCCGGTCCGGACCAGCGTTTTTAATGTGACAGAAATTAGCGACCACCTAGCTGGTTGAGATCAACATCTGCTTATTGTGTGACTGTTCTTAGATATTGCACCTTTAAGCAAAAAAAAGTAATATATATACTAATGTGGCTTTAACCTGCTCAGATAAGGACTGGGAAATAGTTTTAGACCAGACAAATAATCTATAAGCCCTTCACAGCTGATTGCAGCCGTCTTAAAAAACAAACAAACTATAAACCAAGAAAGTCACAGAGATTCTTGCAGACTCTATTTTTATGAATTGTTGCGCTACCATCAGTTTCACAATTTAAACAGTTATTCCAAAAGAAACATTATGAAATTCCTGCTGGAAATGTTACAGGCTGAACTGAAAGTGCTCCTGATAACTAGTTCCAATATTTAATTTGCTAAATACCCATTAGAACTTCTATATAAATGGAATGAGATACTGACAGTACAGATATTTATAAAATAGGGTTTGCATGAAAATTTTGAGACCTGAGATTATTTAAGATGGCAGAAATCCACCATTTTTCTTGACCCTGCAGCACTCGCCATTAGCTTGTCACTCCACATGACATAAAGCTTTACCAGCTGTTAAGGTAACATTGTGCTAATAAAACCAACTACATGTGATTTGTTTTTAAACCTTACACCATTATTAAATCACTTCAGATATGTTTATGGAGTATTTCTCTAATTAAATCCAATGTTTAAATTTAAGTAGACTGATAGTCAGTCAAATCTGCGACAACAATTTAATAAAACAGGACTTCTAGGGATGCAGTAATATAAGAGTTTCCATGTCGTTGAACGTAAAAATGATACCTATGTTACTAAAAGAGCATTTTGACATGTGAGCGCTCAGTATTAAAACACTCTTTATTCTATAATAGATCACAAAAAAACATGTTTAATAAAAAAAATCTGTGATAAAGGAACAGATCAGACTCACATCTTTCATTCTTTTTGTAGTAATAAAAGCATCAGAGAGCTTCAGCACAGAATCAGGATGCTGTTTACAGGTTATACTGTATTTATAATGAACTGTTAATAAGGATCCAAGTGAGGAAGATTAATGCTTCATTATCCATTTTTTTTAGTTAGAAAAGAACGAACACGTACACGAAGTGCACAGAACGCTCACAGAGAACAATACAGAGTATATATCTCTTATTTATCCTCTCATCTCCCCTTGTGACACTTCTTACAAAGCCCTTGCACGGTATAACAACACTAATAGGAGCAGATGATCAATCCTAATTGGTCTCTTGAGAGTTCCTGTCAACTATATGAGACTGTGACCGTTAGCTGGTTCTGTGGCACTGTGATGAACTACTCATCGAGTATCAGCACACCCAAAGGTCAGTCTTCTTCATATCACATCAGTTACCACAAACACTGAAAAACAGACGCATGTCAAGACTTAATCATGAGTACAGAGGTCAATAAAAATCCACATCTGCTTGAGAAATCCATACAAGTTCATAAGAATGACTAACGAGCATGTATATACTTAAAACAATTCACATTTCACCATATTTGCTGATTCCCCCTTTCAATTATATTATCTTATCCAATAAATGGAGAAAAAAAGGTTCCTGGCTCACTGTACAGGTGGAGGATGCTGGAAAACGGGGACACATATACGCCTTCTGACACAAAAACAGCACAAAGTTTGTAACAAGGTATCAGCAGAATGTTCACTCAAACCAACTATTAACTGAATGAGAATATTAACTCATTGATGTGGGAGGAAAATGCAAATCACAGTGACAAAATGCAAATCTAGGCCTTCCTGAAGGTTTTTTGCCATATGCACAGTGGTGTATGGAGATGGTATACAGCAGCTCTTTGGGCTGCACAATCACCCACACAGACACTCCAATAATTATCCTCATGGGAACAAACTCTGTGAGATGTTGCATTCCTAGCTGCTACAGCTAACCTTTAAGAACCCCTAAATTTACCTGAATAGTCTCAGGTTATAAGGGAGCTCAAATCCTGTTTTAAATCAACATGTAGTCATAAACTCATAGAATTTATACCCTCTTTTTTCAAATGTAATTTTGGGTTGCTCGCACTTAATTATACCCAGTTAATCCCTCTAAAGTTACCCCACATCATGATACTAAATCTAAACACGACTTCAGAAATACCATTTTACTTTAGTCGCTAAGGTTTGTTGGTTTTAGTTTGAGATCTTACTGAAAGAAGACATTCTCAGTGGTATAAAAAAGCTAAACTTGCTTCATACAGTAGGAGTACCGGATTGGCCAACCGTGAAAGAAATAACATTCAAGATGGAACCTGCTGGAACAGAAAAAGGAATAATCGTGTGTATGAGTCTGTCACCTGCTTCCCAAAGGCAAAGCTACTTGCACATGTTTGACCGTAAGTCAGTGGTTTTGTTTCCACTTGGATGGTTAAAATAAAGCTGTCGTTTAAAGCTTTACTTTCGTTTAAAGTGAAGCTGTTGCCAGATCTGTGTCCAGAAGGGGAGAAATCCTCCTTCTGACTAAAACTCCATCACAGAGAAACACACACAAAATCCTGAGTTAATGTAATGCTTCGCTGGGATGAACATCGGAAGTTGAGGGCATGACCAACAAACAGTCTGCAGGTTTTATCCTGCTGCACAGAAGGTGGTGGTGGGGAGGGGAGAAATATTACCTGACACAGAGAAAAGTAAGGTGAGGGCATTCTGGTGACACCACTCCTCCTCTCAGTCAGTCTTTTTGCCCTCTCTGCCTTTTTAATCCTCATTTTAATTTTCATCATCCAGGCTGTGGCTGCCACCTCTGTAACCTCTCTCCTGCTCCTTTCCCGTCTGTCTTCGTCTCCCTTCTCCTCTTTTAATCGCTCTGCACATCTCCACTTTATCTCCATCAACCCATCCTCCATACATCCTGCTATCCCCTCATCAACACACTCCTTATCAACAGTATTGTGTTTTTCTTCTCTCTAGGCTTCTGAGGTTTAAGGTGAATTTGCTTTCCTGTTTTCTGCAATGCAAATAATGCAGGTGCGGGGTTGTGAAGTGGAGGTGTTATAGTTTAGATCTTTTGAAGTGGCATTCTGCAGACAGTTTATAAACAAATAATATGTTGCCTGAAGTAAAAAAAAAAAACTTATTTCAAAGACTTCAGTGTTGTCATGTTTCTGTTCTGCTGCTCACTCCGTTCTCTCAATCGGCACCACCTGTCAGCTGTTTAGTCTCATTTCCTGCACCTGTCTACGCCCCTTTATAAGGGGAGCGGTTCCTGTCATATAACGCTAGTCTGTTGCACGTGTTGCACTCACCAACAACCTCTGAAAATCTGCCTCACTACTAGTTCTGACGTTGGATCGATCCTAACTTCATCTCTTACCTGCCTGGAAACCTGCTTTTGGACTGTCTGTTGGATCCTGGATCTGTCTCAGCTCCGTCTGATCTTTCCTGTGTACCTGTAAGTGACCTCTGCCTGTCTCTTGGATCTTGTTGGATTTGTGATTTGTCTGCTTCTCTCTGTGTGCCTTGATCTGTGAAACGACTTCGGCCCACCCGTTCTTCCGTCCTGCCGGAGCCCCTCGGAACTGTCGTTAACTAAACTCGCTAAACCTGTTTGTGTTATTAACCTTTTTCTCCTTCAGCAAAAACACCTACCATGTTACCTACCTGCCTCCTCAATCCATACTCACATCAGCTCCATACATCTATCGGCTGATACTGTGCTGGCGTGTGATGTCATCATGTGATGCCAGCTTGGATTCTAACCTGCTGAAAGAAACAACTAATACAACAGAAATCCCTCTCAGTTATCATGAACTGTTACTCCTCTTATCCGCTGCTCTACAGAAAGAGCCACGCCAGTTGGAGCCTGTCCTGATCTTCCTGCTCTCAAACATTTTAATAAACATTGTTAACCTGCCTAGAACTGTGCTTGTGCGCATCTCACATAAGCATACTTTTAAGTAAGCTTTCAGGTTACTACAAAGTAAACCTAAGTATATTTCAAAGTAGCCTGTAAGGTGACTTGCAAGTATCTTGGATGTTCACTTATAAGTACGTGCAGGTTTACTTCAAAGTAACCTGAAAGCTTACTTAAAAGTATGCTTAGGTGTACTTTTAAGTATACTTCAGATATACTTAAAAGGTGCCAATTTAGTCCCAACCAGTATACCTTTAAGTAAATGTCTAGTACAAGTACAAGTGTACTTGGGAAAGTAAACTTGAATATACTTAAGTATACTTAATATTATGTACTTGAAGTTTACTTCTTTTTGGTAAGGGGTGTTGGGAACGTTACTTTAAAAAAGTAATTAGTTACACTACTGAGTTAGTAACTGAATTACTCTAGAACAATTAACATGTAATGTTCACCAACAATAACGGCGTTGGAAATTACAATCCAGATTATTCCGCTACTGAAAATCCAACCACGTTGTATAACGTTGTTACTTTAAAATGGCATTATTCCAAACACTGTTCATTTGTGAATCAGCTAAACAGAAGACAAACAAAACATTAACGTATGTTCTTTTAAATCCATCTGCGTCTCTTTCCTGTCAGCTCAGACCCTGGTAGGTCGAGGCAAAAGACGCTCATCCTGAACTTGGTTTCGCTGAAGGTTTCTTCCTGTTAAACAGGAGTCATTCCTTTCCACAGAGAGAAGGATAACACTGATGCAAACCTTTACTTTGAATTTATTTCTTGCTTTACACAAATATTTACATAGAATTCAGTAGTTATCAGCAGCACAAAAATCAACAGCAGCTAGCTGTAGTCCTTCTGGCATCACCTGAGACAAGGTGCGGCTCGGTTCACTTTAGCCCCCTGCGGACCCTTTTCCACCGCCTTTCTCGGGTCTTAACCGCGTCATTCAGCGCCAACCCGGCCTCTTTTTTCAGACCACCTCCTCGGTGGTCTGAAGCGGCCCAAAGCGGGCCCACACGCCCACCTGTCTACTGATTGGTCCAGTAAACTGCTACCAGTGACACGACTACCTACGTAGTGGTAGCCCCTGATTGGCCCGGCTGTGTGTGGTGTTCACGCGGTGGGATATAGAAGCGCTCCCGCAAAAGGCTTTTAAAAAAACTCCCAGCAACCATACAAATATTTTATTTTAAAATACAATGGCGACTTCCTCCACAAGAACCAAAAATCAAACCAACCGAAATGAACCACAGACAGAGTGCAAAGTACAAAAACACACGTATATCCGCCATTGTTGTTGTTGTTTCACGCGCTGTGACGTCGCGGACAAAGACTTTTGCGCGCCACTCTTCATAGCCAGATGGGCACGCCCATATCCCCACTTACGTCCGCTTTATGTTTCCACCGCCTCAAGCGAGTTGATCTGCGCTATACTGTACCGCTCTCAAGCGCGCCGTGCTGATTTATCGGTGGAAAAGGGGCAGATGATGCTTCTAAATTTATTTCTCAGTACTACGTGTCCGAACCAATCAGACTAGCTGTTAGCTTATTAATCTTGCCTGAACTTCAATGTATTTTTCCAAAATGAGATTGTTCAAATATCTATACATAACAGATGTTTTAANGCTGCTTCACCTCAAGCTTCTCTTGAAATGTTCTCCTCTCAAATGAAAATTTTTTAAGCGACTTCACAGAATTGTTTAATTTCTCCGTCTCCATTTTGCTTCGTTCTCCTTTGTTCGTCTCCATCTCCCGCACAAACTCGAAATCAATCCGCCGCGCCTTGTGACCGACGGTGACAGTGACATCACGGCGCGAGGGCAGTGACGTGTAAATCCAGCTGCACTCAGCTTTGGGCGCAGGCTGGCCGCGCCTGAGAAGCTCCTATCTGTTTGTATTGAAGAGACACAACTGCGCATGTCCAACTTAAAGCGAGAGTCTGTGAGCAAAGATTTCTGCGCCCTGAGGAGGAAACACGTGACCAATAACCGTAGGCTCTGACCATAGACAGCATGGATGAATAAAATAACTTTAAACACACAAACTATGTAATATATATCCTATTTATATCAGAAAAATATACCCGTATATTTTGAAGTATTTTATTAGCATTTTATTTTTTTGTGGAGAGTGGCAAGTGGTGGGGCGGCGCCCTAGCGCCCTCTATTGGCCGGCCGCCACTGCTTGCAAGTATCTTGGATGTTCACTTATAAGTACGTGCAGGTTTACTTCAAAGTAACCTGAAAGCTTACTTAAAAGTATGCTTAGGTGTACTTTTAAGTATACTTCAGATATACTTAAAAGGTGCCAATTTAGTCCCAACCAGTATACCTTTAAGTAAATGTCTAGTACAAGTACAAGTGTACTTGGGAAAGTAAACTTGAATATACTTAAGTATACTTAATATTATGTACTTGAAGTTTACTTCTTTTTGGTAAGGGGTGTGGGGAACGTTACTTTAAAAAAGTAATTAGTTACACTACTGAGTTAGTAACTGAATTACTCTAGAACAATTAACATGTAATGTTCACCAACAACAACGGCGTTGGAAATTACAATCCAGATTATTCCGCGACTGAAAATCCAACCACGTTGTATAACGTTGTTACTTTAAAATGGCGATATTCCAAACACTGTTCATTTGTGAATCAGCTAAACAGAAGACAAACAAAACATTAACGTATGTTCTTTTAAATCCATCTGCGTCTCTTTCCTGTGGCAAAAGATGCTCATCCTGAACTTGGTTTCGCTGAAGGTTTCTTCCTGTTAAACAGGAGTCATTCCTTTCCACAGAGAGAAGGATAACACTGATGCAAACCTTTACTTTGAATTTATTTCTTGCTTTACACAAATATTTACATAGAATTCAGTAGTTATCAGCAGCACAAAAATCAACAGCAGCTAGCTGTAGTCCTTCTGGCATCACCTGAGACACTTAGAGCAGGGGTATGTTTTTACTAGAATAAACATGAAATGTAAAATCTTTGTGTGACCTAATATGAAAACATTGAGATGATGGTAGTAATCAACTTCAGTATTGGCTCCAGTCTACGGAAACTAGTACTGCCAGAGCTGAGAAATAAATTCAGAAGCATCATCTTGTTAGAAAGTTTCTCGTTTTTACGAGATATAAAACTCGTTAGTTAATGGTGTCACTTCCTTCCTCGGGGAAACACGCCACCAGTTAGGCTGAACCTGAACCTCTGGGTACTTTGTCATTCACACAACACAGAATACTAGTGTTCCAGGTGAAGTAAGGTAGCAGAGCCCGGTAAAGCTTATGTGGCTTAACCTTCATTGTGTAGAATACAGGTATACTTTATAAACATATCAGGCTTATTTGTGTGAAATCAACGTTTCAGTAAATTACATGTCATTTCCAGTCGTAAAAGGTGCAGCTGACTGACGTTATTACGGATTGTTTATAGGTTGCCATGACAACAGGAAGTACGAAGATAGCAGGGGTTTTCTCTGCGTTAAAATACGGTACCACTGCACTGCAGATGCATTCAGTAATATACTGCGTTAAGAACAATATGTCAAATCGATTATAATTTCAGTGTATGAATGTGCGTGAGCGTGAATGAATGTATGAAGCGCTTCGTCCTCTGACTAAGCAAAGCGCTATTACAGGCCATTTACTATTTACCACGCATGCAGGCTAAGTATTTTACATGCTTTACTTAATTTCTCACTCCTCAGTGCAGAAATATGTTCCTCGGAAACGTTACGATCTCTTTAAAAAAGCATAAAGGGACTCGGTCTGATTGTCCATCTTCTTCCTCCATTAGTCTGGATGACACTCAAATATCCCGCACGGTGTTATTGCTTATGACGTTCTTTCTCGTTATAAATGTCTCGTTAAAACGATAAACTTTCTCGTTATAACGAGATGATGCTTCTAAATTTATTTCTCAGTACTACGTGTCCGAACCAATCAGACTAGCTGTTAGCTTATTAATCTTGCCTGAACTTCAATGTATTTTTCCAAAATGAGATTGTTCAAATATCTATACATAACAGATGTTTTAAGCGTTTCTGCAGAACTCCATTTCAAACAATATGAACAATCACTTTAAAGCAGAACTAAGTAAATTTTTTCACCTCAATAAATGTTTTCTAAAGTCCCTGTGGGGGTAAACAAGGACTTGGAGGGGTGATTCGTGGGTCCCTCCCCTCCCTCCAGGGTCTGTGTCCTGAAAGCAGCACTTGCAACTTTCAGTGGATCGGACCCGACTAATCTCTCGAGAACAAACCTGCTACGGCACTCACACTCACGTACATAAATACAAGCATGGGGGGGTCTGCGGCGGCGGCGGGGGAACGTTACGACAGTGAGCTTTCACAGGGGACCAGTAGGGGGAGAGCGAGAGCAAAACTTACTTAGTTCTGCTATAAGATTCCTTTTAGAACAACTTCCTACCTGCTACTACACAAGCTTTACTACAGTAAATTTTCTGAATAGGAAACAAACTGGTGAAGAACGGGGTTTACAGATACAATTATAATATGTGTATAGGCTTAATAACATACACAGCACATAACACACAGACACACTGCTGCATCTCTCCAGACAGGACTTGTTTTTGCCTTTAACTCAGCCTTCAGTTTATCAATAACTACAGCACACTGCATCAGGCTGGCTTTCTCCCCGTCCCACTGTCTCTCCATTTATTAATAGTATACATATTGTACAGCTCAGTGCTTTGTTCTCTGAGATGGGCCTCTCAGGAGAGTGTAAATCAAATACAAAGAGAGTAGATGCAATTCATAAAAGAGACATTTTCTCCATTCATGTGGACCACTGCGCAGCAGCGTGATGGTGTCTGGGAGAAGGTAAAAGCAAGATTCTCTGAAACATTTAATCTTTCGAAGAAATTGGATCCCAATTACAGGCGAGATTGAATTGCTTTCCAGCATATATATCTGATGATTAACCATCTCTTTAGTGCCCATTCATCTTGTCTCTCTGTCCAGCTGCTTTATCCTCTGCTCTGCCATGTTACACCTTATTTTTAAAAGAACAACACCAGGATATACACACGATTATGCAAAGATAACGATGATTTTTGTTTGTTTGTCCTAAACCTTTTTTTCCATGGGAGTACTATTATAGTAAGAGTTTAATTTACGAATGCAAAATACAGGGGTTATTTTAAACTGTCTTGCAAATAAGAACCAGAATATTTGATTCTATGTACCTTTTAAAGAACTTGTGTACATTTTAGATCAGTTCATATAGATATAGGAGAAATGTTTCAACTGCAGCTTTGGAGCTGGATTTGTGAATTGGAAAAATATGTTGAAGCTTCTGTTAATGCATGCAAATGTAAATGCAAATGTCAGAAACACTCTAGCTCTTCCAACATCATTCAGAGTTACGATTAGAATGAAATGAATTTGCCTGAGGATATCCCTGTAGCATTCTGCATACACATTTCCACTAGGGGTCCTAAAAGCACTCATGCACAGATGAAAATAGTTATACATACAACTAGATTTAACCAAAATCAAGCCTTGTTTTTTAAAAGAATTTGCAATCTGAACGTTTCCAGACATTTGAGCATTTGCTTTATGTGGTTACTTCTTTAAGCATGATCTCATTCTAGAGTTGGAGTTTGTCTCAGTTGTGCAGGATTCAAATGATCTAATATGGGACCCACAAAAAAACGTTAAAGTCATGCAGTGCAGCAAGATTTTCAATTATTTCCTCCAGACTTTTCTCCTATAGCTGAATCAAAGGAAATTTTAGGGGCCTGCAATGCTGCATAGATTTTTTTCTCATATTCTGGCTGATTAGAGCCGTGATCAGGTTAGTCAGATGGTGCTATGTTGAGAATTAAAACATACAACCAATGAACTGATAGGAATCTAATTTGTTCCACTCTAACAGATGCATCTAACGGAGAAAAAAGGAAGCTGTCAATCAAATGCCTACAACCCAGACATTCCTAAGTAGCAGAGGTATAACGAGGCCAAATAAGTGAAAACGTTGACCAACAATGTGATGAAGACAGTCTGGGAGTTCCAGGTGTTGCAAATCAAACATCCCCCTCGGTTTCACACTGAAAAACCTTTTATTGAGCATCTGGAGGCGTTTGTCACTGACTGCAACACTTCAGCATTAACATGTTTGCTGATTATGTATTTTTCCTGCACATGAGGATGATTTTTAAAACTGCTCTGAACAGTAAAACAAGAGGTGTCAGATGAACAACAGCAGACAAACAAATACAAGTCAGGCTGCTCAGTAATGTCACCACAAGGGTGTGTTACTTTTTATTTGTTTAGCATTAATTTCCAAAGGGCTCTTTCCAGTAAGGGCTGCACATTGGAGCAGTGGGTATCACTTTTGTGTTGCAGCAAGAAGGTACTGGGTTTGAAACCGGGCTGGGACCTTTCTGCATGGAGTTTGCATGTTTGGGTTTTCTCCAGGGACTCCAGCATCTTCTCACAGACCAAAAATAGGCTTGGGGTTAATTGGCAACTGTAAATTGTTTATCGATTTATATGTGGCCCTATGATGAACTGGCAACCTGTCCATGTGTGACCACACCTCTAACTCAATGACGGCTGGAGATAGACACCCGCTCCCTGCGACCCTGAACACTAATAAGCAGGTACAGATAATGATTGACTTATTGTTTCTCGTAAACATTTACAGGGAGGGTTTTCATAAGCAATAGAATGAAACTGTCTAAATTAGCATAATGAGTATTAATGAGTACAGACCCGAATAGAGGTCAGTTTTCAAGCTGTCAAATTACTCTGATTTCAAATGGCTGGAAATCATCCATCCATCCATCCATCCATCCATCCATCCATCCATCCATCCATCCATCCATCCATCCATCCATCCATCCATCCATCCATCCTCCACCACAAGGCGTTCCCAGGCCAGCTGAGAGACATAGAGAGAGAGACATGAGAGACCAATGTGTTCTAGGTCTTCTCTGAGGCCTCCTCCCAGTGGGATGCGCCCAGAACACCTCCCCAGGGAGGCGCCCAGGAGGCATTGGGAACAGATGCCCAAGCCACCTCAACTGGCTCCTCTCAATGTGAAAGAGCAATGACTCTACTCTGAGCTCTTCCCAGGTGACCAAGCTCCTCACCTTATCTCTAAGGGAGCACCCAGCCACCCTGCAGAGGAAACTCATTTCAACCGCTTGTATCTGCGATCTCGTCCTTTTGGTCATGACCCAAATCTCATGACCATAGGTGAGGGTTGGAACGTAGATTGACCGGTAAATTGAGAGCTTTGCCTTTCGACACAGGTCCTTCTTCACCACAACAGTCCGATACAGAGGCCGCATCACTGCAGATGCTGCACCGATCCGTATGTCAATCTTGTGCTCTATCCGACCCTCACTCATGAACAAGACCCCAAGATACTTGAACTCCTCCACTTGAGGCAAGGACTCACCACCGACCTAAAGAGGGCAAGCCACCCTTTTCCAGTCAAGAACCATTGCCTCGGATTTGGGGGTGCTGATTCTCATCTCAGCTGCTTCACATTCAGCTGCAAACCGCTCCAGCACACGTTAAAGGAACAACATCATCTGCAAACAGCAGAGATGAGATCCTGAGGCGTCGGACGGTTTGCCAGAATTTCTTCGAGGCCGACTGATAGTCGCTCTCCGTGGCCTCTCTGAACTCCTCCCAGACCTGAGTTCTTTTCTCCGCGACCACATGAGCTGCAGTGCTCTTGGTCGGTACCCATCAGCTCCTTCTGGAGACAAGTTCAAGAGGGACTCCTTCTTCCGCCCGACGGTGTCCCTTACTTCCAGTGTCCACTACTGGGTTTAGGGGTTGCCACCACAACAGGCATCAGATACCACCAGAGACCAGAGGCTGGAAATTAGTTTTTCCTCGTGGTTTTAGATATAAAATACTTCAGATTACAGGTTAAAACTTCAAAAATAACCACAAAGTCATAAATGACAGGGCTCCTTTAAAAACAACTAACAGCTATTGAATCTCAGCTGTTTGTAGTCACAGCTTTTTCATACATGGAAGGTAAACAACTGTTGTGTGCTATTGAAAAGAAAAGTTGAATTAAATTTGTTAATCCAGTAGGTGACAATCATGATCTGACCAATAAAACTCTCCAGTTATCACTGATGCTTCAGCAGTTTGTTTTTGTATTTTTATATCTTTGAAGGATGTTGTTGTAATTTTTTTTTGAAGTCCAGGAAATGAATCTCAACTATCTATGTTAGTTTAAAAAATGTTGTTTCTTTTTTTGCCAGTTTTAAAAAGATTTCCTTGAACATCAGCAGTACACACTCAAAACTTCAAGGTTTTTTTGTGCTTTGAGTTATTTCTGTTTTCCAACCAGTATTTTCTTTCTTCACCATCTTGAATTTCACTCTTGTTTGTTTTAAGCCAATAAAACCTTTCCTCCACCTTGTACAGATATTTTATATTTATTCCACTTTTTAAAAATCTTCTTTCTGTTTTGATGCCCTTTTTAAAATCAAATGGGATGTTTGTTGTAATAAATCTTTGTCCTTACTTAGTAGACACCAGTTTGTTACCATTCACAGCTATTTTGTCTTTTTACTAACTAATTTTTTTCTCACATTTCTGCTGGACATCTTTGTTCCCCGAGCTGTGTGAATTTTGTCAGATGTACAAATGTGGGTCCTTCTGCCGTAACATTAAAAGAATTTTCTCAAATATGAGGCTCGTATGAAACTCGGACAAACTGAGGTGCCTCTTCTCTCTCGTCTTGTCTCTCCTCTCTCAGTACTCTGCTGTTTGTGCTCCTCCATGTGTAAATAACAACTCACTCACTCATAATTACAGCTAATAGCTCCAGGATTTACTGCCCCATAAAATGCACAAATGAATTGTAAGTGATTGAGAGAGAGAAAAGTATTTTTTCTGTCCAACACAGGTTTATAATGTGCCAATTACAAATATGTGCCTCTGATTATGAGTATGTCTCCTATTGGTTGTTGGGTTTGTTTGTATATGTGCAATAGATTCAAAGACATTTTAGCTTGTGATGACAAAGATGTCAGATATCCTTCTTATTATTAACAAAGAAATTGAGGATCTTTTATCTCTAAACTTCGAAAGACGTTCATAAATACCTGCAGAAAACTAAGTGATAGTCTCAGACAAAAGGTAAAATACAGGCAGCTCAACAGATTCTTATCCATTATTTGAAAAGTACTTATGTAGCAAAGAATCCAATAATGATAGATCAGAGGATTTGGGTTTTCGTATGTGTCATCTCAGAATTTAATTGCTTTGTGAATAAAATTCTTTAAACTTAAACTGTGCAAGTCACTGAACTGAAAAAAGATCAGTTGCTTGCTTTGGAAAGGGTTTACGAATTTCAAGGAGGGAAAAAAATGGTAAAACTATTTGAGAAGATGACATGACGGATACAAAAAAATCGTATTATTTTACAAAAATCAGGAAAACTCATCGATCCCTTGCTGATGTATTATTTAATTGACAAACCACGTTTTATTTAAATTTATCATGTATAACCCTCATACTGTAAAAAAGCTTTAAAAAATGTGAATAAACACAAGGAAATTGACGAAAATTTACACAGGCCAGCCATAGTACTACAGCCTGACATTGATCAGTTTCTCATTTGCTTCGAAAAATTCTCTGACTGACTTGAAACAAAGAACATCTGGAAGATTTCTGTTGTGTCTAATCAACCTCTGGATTGTTGATGGACTGAATTTCCACCAAGCAGCTGCTGTCTGAGCCCGTCAGGTTGATATCTGGAGGGTATAGGTTGTTGGTAAGTGTCAACATACCAGAGTTTTACTTGAATGCAGTTTGTCCACCACCTCAAACGTTATAGAAACATTCAGAAACACTGGCCTCAAACCCGAAGCAGTTCTCAGTCCAGTCGATGGTGCTGCTGGGCTGCAGTGAGTCTGACATCTACAGATTGGGCTGAACACACTTCAGACCCGACCTTGTGACAACTTTCCTCCTGCAGAAGATCCTGCAGCTGAAGCTCCTGCTCTCAGCAGTCTTAAAGGTATGGCAGAGGATCTTTTTCTACCAGGTGGATCATCTAAACTGGGGTGGCCAACTCCAGGCCTTGAGAGTCACTATAAATGTTTTCCTGCTTCAACGCCTGATTACAATCTGCAACATCTCAGCAAGTCCTGCAGAAGCCTGTTAACAACCCGTTCATCTGTAGCAGGCATGTTGAAGCAGGGGAACATCTAAAACATGCTGGATAGTGGCTCTCGAGGCCTGGAGTGTCAATCATTCTGGTGAAACGTTTATGGAAGGCTGTCGAGTGTGCACGTGTAGGATAGTTTTTACTTCTTGAGGGCATTTCTTTCCTGAAATTCAGAAAACTCCTCCTCTATACCTTTAATGCCCATTTCACATACTCACTTCTGTTTGTCCCGCAGTATCTGTGAGGTCAGTCATTTGTAAACTCTTTCAGAAAAGGGATCATTTGTTTCAGTCAACACAAGAGGTTTGTATCATTAGAACAGATTCAAACAATCAACTTTACTTGGACTGCAGCTTCACACTCCACATGCAATCTATTAAATAAATCTACTTTATCAGTTTAAACAGCAAAATTCTCATTTTCTTTCATATGTATCCCACAGCTTCTGCTTGCATCAGATCATTTTCATTAATGCAAATAATCAAAAACAGGAAAAAATCTTATTTTCATAATATTAAAATGCATTTGCTTGATTAATTTTAATATTGTTTTGGCAAAAATTAGAATAAAAACTTGATTACTTCAGAGGGTACTTAAAAAAAGTTTTTTTTATACACTATACAAAAGAAAAGATGATATATGAGTTGGGATTTAATTATTATTGTAGGTGTACAAACTCAGTCTATAGAGCTACTGAGCAGCAAACCCACGCACCAACTCATGTTCCTCCTCAGAGTAGACAATTAAGTGACTCATCTGGCAAATTAATCCTAAACTGTAGCTTAAACTGGGTTTGCCAACCCACATGAAAATGTTCAGCTCACCAGGGTAGTGCAGAATTCACAGACTTGAAATGACAAGTCCTCGTCATCACGCATGGAAAACCCAGGAATTAAAAGCAAAGGCAAAAGATGCTTGTAATTGGCTGTAATTACTGCCAACTTGTCTAACGAAGCAGAACCTTGCTGCTGGGGAGGTCAAACACATTTAAATGCAAATGTACGCTGCTGCCAACAAGTGTAACTTTCAAGTTCAATTTAGTCTCCCGCCTGTACTTTGTTTCGTCTGACGAGTGAAGACCTGCAGAGAGAGATTAGGACGTCCTGAACTGATTGTTGTTTCGTTTGTGTTTTGTTAATACCTCCCTTTAGTCTAATACTTACAATTATTATTCACAGAAAATTGATTTCAAATTACTGAAATCAGCTACCAGTTAAATCCTATTTAATTTTAATTATCAATTTCTGGAAGGTCTTGACATTGAAAATAAGAGCAAACACCATATACTGTATGTAAAAGGGACTAAATAAACCTGATCCATGCTGTTAAATGTATGTTTTTCTTTTTAAAGCAGTACTAAATAACTTTTCAACAGTCGTGTCTCAGACCGCCATTGCTAGAACCAGTGTTCTGTTGAAATATGCTACCTGTTGAGATGCGCTCCTGATTCCTTCTGCACATGTTCTAGAGCAGGGGTGGGCAACTCCAGGCCTCGAGGGCCACTATCCTGCACATTTTAGATGTTCCCCTGTTTCACCACACCTGCTGCAGATGAACAGGTCGTTAACAGGCTTCTATAGGACTTGCTGAGAGGTTGCAGATTTGAATCAGGTGTGGTGAAACAGGGCCTGGAGTTGCCCACCCCTGTTCTAGAGTCTTGACTTCAATAAAAAGATTTATTGTTTATTTTTGTTTCTACATTTTTCCATAAAAACATTTTATCTATCAAATAAATTCTCCCAGGACAGAAACACTAAATATGATGTATTTTTTACTTTCTTTGCATTGTCAGATCAACAGGCAAATGTTTGGACACACCCAGAGGAGAAGGACCCAACAATGGCCAATAAGGACCCAGAGGGCTTTTATATAGAAAATATCAAGGAAGGATCATAAAAACATGCTTAAATAATAAACATGCCAACTCGCCATAAACAAGAATACTGTATAAACTTCTAATGACATCTTATTATGAAATAAGTTGTCACTTCGTACATTTTTCTTCAGGGCAGCATAAATCACCAGTACACCATCGCGGCTATGACCCGGGCCATCAGAGGGTCCAGAGTGATGTCTAAAATGAAGCTAAACATGTTTTTCGAAACAGTAGCTTAAAGCTGTAGTGCGTAACTTTTACATGTCCGTGGATGTCCGTTTCAGCCAAGCCACTATCAGAGGAGATGACACAATGCAGATTAAGCCGATCGGCTCCTCAAACATCTCATGGTATTTTT
>SSNP01000008.1:7904009-8000275 GCA_006937955.1 Pachypanchax playfairii
GGTGTTATCGCCACCTGCGTAGTTTGAGAGATTAAAACTGAAAGAGAAGTTGTTGACCTGTTTTCACTCCCACTATGAAGGTAAGAACACCTGTGGAGCTAAAATAAAGAAAAACTGTTTTTAATGGAATGGTCTCTTTAAGCATATTTTTATTGTCCTTCCCTAATATTTTCTATATAAAAGCCCTCTGGGTCATTGGCGGTCATTGTTGGGTCCTTCTCCTCTGGGTGTGTCCAAACATTTGCCTGTCACTCTGACAATGCAAAGAAAGTAAAAATAACATCATATTTAGTGTTCTTGTCCTGGGAGAATTTATTTGATAGGTAAAATGTATTTATGGATAAATGTAGAAACAAAAAATAAACAAGATATCTGTTAATTGTCTGCAGAACGGTACATGCGCAGAAGCATATTTCAACAGGACACCGGTTTGAGCAACGTCCGTCTAAGACGCAGTTGTTTACGACAGTTTTAATTATGCTTTTAACCACAGGGCGGCGAAAGTGGAAAAAATATAGTACTGCTTTATGTATCTTTCAAAAAGGTATGTTGTATGACATAGCTACAGACTTTCAAGTTGGAGACTTCTATACATCCAGAGGTATACGTAATTGTCAGATAATTACAATTCAGACAATATGTTTAGGTATAACTAAAAAAAAACATTTAAATCTGATGGTGTTTTAAACTAAAAGTAGTTAGTATCTTTAACTATTGCTGAGAACAAAATCCAGTCCTGCTGATGTGTTTATGATGGTTTTTTTTTCAGCTACTGCTGAATAGAGAATATTTAGCATCCTTTCCTTTTTGTTTCAGCTGCATCATTCAGCTGTAAAAAAAATAACAATCTACAAAACAGTTGTTGTTATAAAAGAAATACTTCAATAACGTGTACTTTTTTTTGTTCACAACAATTCAATCAACCTTTGGTGTGGTAATGAATAGAGGTGCCGACTGGAAATACCTGCTGTTTACATGTGAGGAGCTCTTACTGTTTAACCGTATTAGTCTATAACACAGCAAACAGCTTAAATATTTTTGAAAATTTTCAGCTTCTCTGTCTGTATTAAGTCTGCAGTTGGTTTTTGTGCTTATTTTTATTATTGCATTCGATGATTGAATTCTTTTTCTGCCATTTTCTCTTTTTCACACATTTAACAAAAGCTCCCTGCATGAACCCAGTGGAAGAGTGGGGACAATTGCGTTGGGAGAAGAAAGGCAGATTGATAGAAAAAAGAAATGATTGAGAAACTGGAAAGTACTGCGCTACTTTGCTAACCTGTTTCTGTAAAGAGAGAAAGTAGAAATTAATTCTGACGGCTGAAAAATACAGCAAGAGCCATACCGGAGCTCTCTAAGCTGCTGGGAAAAAAATGGCAGACATTTTTAGATTCAAAGCACATGATATATCTTGAGATTATTGACTAGAAATGTCAGGGAGAGACAGCATTCACCAGTGAGAACCAGGCAGAAGGAGAAATAAAAAAGATGGGAAGCAGAAGGAAAGATGTGTCATGGGGAGTGTAAAATATGAAGAATGAGGGGTTGTAGCGGGAGACACGCTGACGGGAAGCAGCAACAAAACACAGACTTAGAGATGTTGAAGAGACATTAAGAGAAACATAGTGTGGGCTCAGATACTCAGAGATATATCCCAAAAGAGAACAAGAGAAAGAAAAAAAGCACAAAAAAAAGGAGAGGGAAAATTTTGCGTTTTATGATCAAACAAGAACACAAAGCCGAAGACAGGAAATCACTCAAGATTTCATCTCACAGAAAACAATCTGAGACATCAGGGACGGATTTGAGTAAAGCGTCTTCCACCACACGCGTGTGTGAGTGTACACGCATGTCCACGAGAGTCTGTGTTTAGCCTTCAGCATTTTAATGAGTTATGTGACACTATATATGTGTCCAAAATAAAAATCTACGCAGCCAGGTTGTGTTTGACCTCCACCTGATGGAGGAGTCATTTTTCTTGGTTTTCTGCTCCATATTTCACGGCTCCTCATGTTGTCGGACGCAGTCGGCCTTTTGAATAATTCCTGGCATGTTGTAAACTGAAAGTTATGGGATTTACAGGGACATGTTCGAGTGTTCTCCCTGCATCGTGTGCAGTCAGCAGAGGCTGTTTTTCAGGATAGGTTGAAAAAAGAAAAGGGGAAACACTAAAGGCACTTTTTTGTTGATAGTGTTTCTTTTTCATCTCTTTACAGTCCACATACAAAAACACAAAAAAATACAGCATGTCAGTTATTTTATTGTAGAAAAAGAAACTTCCTGCAAATGTTATCTGCACAATGTGGTCTGATCATTGTTAAGGCCTCTTTCAAAGATCAAGCTATGTACAAAATCAACCAGAACATAGTCCTGGCAGGTTCTACAAGGTCTTTTGGTAAGTATCAAGAACAAGTGATAAGTCTATGATGGGATAGACCACTCTAAGGTAGTGTGGGATAGCAGGGAGGTGTCCACATGCACAAGGAAGTGGCTAGTCTGTGTAGAATTTGAAGTAGAAGTGACCAAGCTGGTCCTCATACCCGGTTATGACCCTGCAGTGAGGTAGCATCCTACTGGTGCTTAGTTACATCTTACCTCTCCATTCCACCAGACGCGTAAGCGGTGCGTAACATTAGTAAAGCATAATACACGGTTGATAGCCGCCTTTAAAGTCAATGGGACCGCTTCCATCTTGCACGAAGCAGCGCGAATCTGACGCATCTCAGAAGCGTAGTGCCTTTAGCTATATTTTTTTACGCACTTCACTTCTAAAACGCATCAAGTTCAGCAGTTTAGCTAGGACCAGACAGGAATTTTCAAAATGAAAGGACACATGCAGATTTCCATTTGCTGGACTACAAAAAAATACAGTACCTGTGACGGGTTTGAAGTCCGTAGTGGTGTGAAAATAAATCGCATACCTTCTGGATACACGTTGTCATGTTTCTCCCTGTTTGTTGTTATGTGTACTGATGATATCACACATGATTTCACAATTCTCCTGTGATTTCGTGATCTCCCGAGACCAGTTGGATTGAACGTTTTCGCGAAAGAAACGCGTCTGTAACGCTCCCGGTTGGAAGACGCTCGGCGTATTTCGCGAGCAAAGAGTTAACGTGGTGCATCAAGCCTGGTTGTGGCCCAGAATTTGGTATGATCCTGGACAAACATGGAAGAATCTTTGTGGAAAATTGCTGTTGATTTATAGAGTATAGTGAAGTTGAGAAAAAAAAAAACACGAGATAATTTGCTAATTACCCAGAATGTAAACGCGATTCTGCCACATTCAAATCGCTTGTGGAGATCATGGAGACTGTAACATGGTCGTCATATTGTATAACATAAAACCACTAACCTTCAGTGCTTTTATTTTTAAAATGCATTTCCATAATAAAATCAACAACATTTTAGATTATATTTTCAAGCAACTGACAGTCAATCAAAATCCACAGTTTTCAATATGTGGTGAATTAACCTGATTTACAACTCAAGGTTAAAATTAAATGTACAAATCCAACAGTATGGTGCCGATTGGATCTGAGAAGTCTGTACATTACCTCGGGTTAAGATAAAATAAACTCAAATAATTTGCACAAAGCTGCAGGCTTTACCCAACAGAACTCATCAGATTTTCTCAGTATTCTTGATACCTAAACAATTGTTTTTGCACAAATGTCACTGGAGATGCAGGTTTTCATTTGTGTTTTTTTTCTTTTGTATTGAGAATGGATTTTTTTTTTCAGTAAATGTCTGTCAGGTAGAGGATAAAACATCGAGCGCCATACTGCTCCCATCTGCGTCAGCATAGATTAAGTCCCTTTTTTTCAGAAAATTCTCTGACCAGCACCGTCTTTGATTTTCTAATTACCAAAAACAAGAAAACACAAAAGAGCAGCTGCGCTAATTGCTTGCTGGCTCATTTTAGCTTATTATATCACAAAAACTGAATCTCCTCTCCAGTTTTGGAGCCATTAGGATTTTTTTCCCCCAATTTAATTATCTTTGCCCAGCATCAGGTAAGTAGGACTTTTTTTGTGTGTTCATTTTGTATTTTACTCCTAAAATACACCAAATATAATACAAAAGTAGAAAAAATTAAGCAGTTAAGATGAAACAGTCATTGAATAATTCAACTGATATCCCAAAAGTTCAATCTTATTAATGCAGTCAAACAATATCATTGAAGTAGCTCGTGTTTTGTGTAGTTTTTAAGAAATAGTAAGAGTTTGTCTTATTTTGACGGGGTTATTACCTCAGATTGTAATGTGAACTGCAGCTCTCTTCAGATGTTGCTGAGGCCTGTGGTGTTTGTTTGCTTTGTGATTCTGCAGAGACAAAGAAAAGAGGCCAGAAAGAAAAACACAACCATAATCTGAGGATGAGCCTAAGAGATACTTTAACAGAACAACTGCTAACCATTTTGTTCTCTCTGTTTTGAATCTGCAGCAGTATGTTGCTGCAGCGGCACCAGCAGCCCTCAGCTACCTCTGATCCCAGCAGCTTAAGCTCTGTATAAAATCCCCCTTTGTAGTTACTCTGGTTTCCATGGTCACACAGTGAGCTGCGGCAGCAAGTTGAGAAAGTTGATCGTTATGAACTGTGATGGCAGTGGGACAAAGCTTTGTGACTTGACAAGAATGATAAGTGCCCTCATTGCTGCTGCCCTGTTGCACTGAAAACAATGAAGGAGGTAGTTCCAGCTGCTGCGTTACAAAGGAAAAAGGAAGTCTGTGCTGTTAGTAGGTGTAATATTTAAATCCATCAAGTTTAAAACTTGAAGAAATATTGCAAATCTTTGTGGGATTTTGTGAAAATTAAAAAAACAAAAATAAAATTAACCTTTTGCAATTTGCTCTTGGAATCATCTTATTTTGCAGAAGTAGAGATGGATTCTGACCAGATTAATAAAATAACAACTAGTTTCCAGTTACAGTTGATAGTTGCCAACTTAAAACAGTTCATGCAAACACTATGTAATAAATCTTAGCACCAAAATCATTATTAATTGGTTATTACAAGAGAAATGTGTCACTTTAGCCAGAAAGGAACCAGAAGTGTTAGGTAGCTCCGCCATTAAAGGTGTAGTGGAGGATTTTTCTGAATTTTAGGAAAGAACCACTTTTTGGAAAATTGCGCATGCATAACACTAGATGATCCACCTGGAAGAAAAAGATCCTCCGCCATACTTTTAATCTCCACTGCAAAAAACAAACAAAACAAAACATCTTTGAATTATACGTAAACAACTATGTCTTACAAGATTAAGGTTTGATTAATGGCATTTTGTACAACTGGACTTGTAATCCGTGTTTGTGTTATTCCAGCACAAAAATGTTTTTCAAAAAGGCAACTGGACTTCTTTTTTTCTTCTTAAAAACATTTCATCTCTCATCTCAGAGGTGTCTTCAGTTCTAGCAGGTTTGGGAATTTCAGGCTTATGTGCTTTGGACCAAGCATGAGTTTCAGGCACACCCGTCCCATCAAGGGGTCGTTATGTCTTTGTTCCCTGAGACTTGTTTATGCGAGGTGTTGTAGTCACCGGATTGACAGTTTGATTGTTTTGAAACTGTGTAAGTTGAGACAAAGCAGCATTGTAAGTGTTAGATAAGTGAAACCTTAGTCCACCTCCTCTGTAAAGTCATTCACTGCCATTGACGACTTTAGTCATGTTTTTAAATATAACCGCTCTCTAAAGTCGTCTTTTGCGTTTTTTAACGGGAGGGGTAAGGGAACGCCCGCGTGCCCCTTGAGAGTAAATATCACGCCTCTAAAGGACGTACAAATTGTTCTTATCTGTGTGCGGTGGTGACACTTCATGTGATCATGATGATAATCCACGTGAAACGCGATGTGTAACTCGATGCGTAAAGCAAGGCGCAAAGCAGAAAAACTTCAACAAAATCTGTGTCGCGGGTCCGAGTCACATGATTTTAGTGCACCTGACCCAGCTCCACTAGATGAGCGGTTCCCGTCTGGATCAACCGGGTGTGTCACTAAAACACTGTTTATTAGTTTCAGAAACACTTTTCTGCATGACATGTCTCTTTTCACAAAAACCCAGTTGTCTCAATTTTTTGGTCAGAAACAGGAGTTTTTGGTGAAAACACTTATGTTCTACAGCAGATTGTGAAAGAATGGAAAAAGCTAGAAACAAGTTGTTTGTTCCTGATGGAAGTAGAGAGTGTACTCTTTGTTTTGATAGTTTTGGTGTTTATATAGTCACAATATTCTGTGGCGCTTCAAAAACAGTAGAAATGCTGGCAGTGAAGGGCCTTTCTATTCAGAAAACAGCTGGCAGCCAATGAGTTAAGATTAGGCCTTATTCCAGCTCAGATTAGATGTCCTCTTGTCAGCCTGATCAGAACTAATCTCTATTTTTCAAAACTGAGGTTATTCCAAAAGGCCATCAACAGGTGAAATACAACATTTCCACTTAAAATAAGGTTATTAAAGTGCCAAACTTTTTTAATTACCATATCTTTGCTGGTTTTTCAGGACCTCTGTCTCAACATGAAAGCTATTCCCTGTTTTTTTTTTCAAGAGCAAAAACAAAAATTAAAAAAAAATCCATTGTATTCTAATTGAAGCTATGACAGTTAATTTGACACACACGTGCCCAAGATAAATCCAAGTTATTTATATGCACAAGAATATCCCAATGATCATCTTATTTACATCTAGTTTTCAACAGGACACACAGGATTTTCTCATTGCTTCTACTGTGTACATGTACTAACTGAGAACAGGTGAGGTGATTAGCAGATGCAGGGTAGGTGTGACTGATGACCTCAGGGTCAGGAAAAGCTGAGGGAAACTATGAAATACAAAGGAAAAAAGCAACTTAAAACTAAACTAAATAAATAAACACAATGACAACAACAATAACTAAAAGTTACAGAACACGAGCTCAGTCAGTCCCACCTCATCGTTGCTATCTGATGCTTTTCTTTTTCTATTTTCATGCAATAATAATTTTGAACAAAACTGTTTGTTTTGGTGACACATTTAAAATACTATTTTATCAGTCCCTGTTTGATTTTAATTGGTACAACTATTACATTGCACCTATAAAATAAGACTATTTGATAAGTTTTAGAACAGTATTATTGTCCCAAATTTCTGAAATAATAAAGACTGTAGACTGTAGACTTGCAGGTTTTCTCACCAGTGCCAGAGGTCTGCATATTCTTAAAATATAGGTAATGACTCTTTGCATGAACAAATGACCCAAGAGGCCAGTTTGAAAAGGAGGACAATCTTCATTTAGCATATAGGCTGGGTTAGTTTGAGGTTAGTACTTGAAGCTGCACCAGTAGATAACAGGCTGAGCTGCAGCAACATTCAAGAAGTGAACATTTAAATGGCTACAATAAATCCTCTGCCTGGTGAGTGAATATGTTTGAACATTTAACATCAATTTAATCTGAAGGGAACTCTGAAATTCACACCACTGACCACTAGCAAACCATTCTGACAACGCTGACCTTTGATGCAACAGAGAAACGTTATCATCAGACTGGTGGAAGATGGTGCATCTCATTATGTGCAGCGAACGGCTCTCTTTTTATTTAAATTTCATGTGCCGGCATGTAGACCGCTCCGTGAACTGGATGTAATTTCCCAAAGTGAATGTTTCATACGAGCATTTTAAAATCAAGTGTTTAGAATTTTTTTCAAGTGTTTGGAATTAAATTATCACAAAGTTTGCAAAAAGTCGGCCGTTTCGAGTCCGACTGCTCCCCAAAGCAGCAGGTGCTTAACCATTTTTTTCTTTTCTTTTGCGTGAATACTAAAAATGCAAATTCAAAATATCAACTGTGACAAAATTAAAAAACCAAAAAAAGGAGGACAGATTAATACTAAAGAAAGCCAATGCATGTTAGGATACTAAATTCACTGCCTCATTAGCAGAGTTTCATTAGTGTGCACCTCATGACATATTACTGCACCACCAGGGAGCTCCGGGGGTAAAACTGCATCATAACCTGTCACAACTTTACCATCATGCAATATATAGGTAATTCCCCACCCCTGTCTGCATTTAATTAATCATCCTGTGCGTGCGTGTGTGAAACCATGAACATGTGTGCTAATGATAAAAATCTTTATGTGTTCAGGGTCTTAGAAGGTGCAACAATCCATAAAAGGAATGTTAAACCCTGTCTCTGATTGGTGACTCCAACATCATGCCTTATTGTCCTCCCACACACACAAGGACACACACACACTAATCAGGGTTAGGCAGCAATTGTAAGAGGCAAAGGTCTCCAAAGCTGTTTAATAGAAGATTAAGCCAGTGTGTGAGAAAAAAGGGACCAGTCCACACAGGAGGTAGTCACATGCTAAATCTGTCCCCAGCTCAGGAAAACACTCGCATACGCAGTCAGAGCGAGTAGATGAGACGTGAGTTCTTTGGCCCATTCAGAGAGGAAATGAAAAATTTTCAAGGCCAGATCCTGCAAGATCAAACCTGTTATTGCAAGCTGGTTGCAGCATGAATGGCTGAATGTGTAGCAGCAAAGCAATTAACAGAAAAAGCGAAAACAGCCGAGCTCTGTTTTCAGCTTCCAATTCTGTTTGTGAAACGTTTCATTCTGGAGAGGCACAAAAAGAAATTGCGAGAGGTTTGAATTTTGAGGAATATGTTATCAGTGCTGGTATCAGGCTTCGATCTTATCACCACCGCATGTAATGCTCTGCAAAAGCTATATGTTCTACATATCCTGACGAAAGGAGTCACTTCGACCACGAAAGCGTCTCCCTGAGGGAAGTGAGTGCCCTTGTACAAGAGTTGCAGAGTCGGCACAAGTAAACACGCAGCACCCAAGTAAATCAAATTAACTCAGGAGAAGATAACACTTTTGCTTACCTTGTTGTCCTCCCAAATATATATACATATATATAAGTAAAAGAGATGCTAATTTGAAAAGCACACAAAAGGTTTTGTTTTTGCTAAATTAAACACATTTTGTACATTCTTCATGTCAATATCTTTTGAAGACTACAAAATAAAAGTATAAACAACATCCTGGATATACAAGAGGTGAGAAGTACAGAGCTTGAAAATGCCCGACATCAAAATTTACTCTGTGGTGCATGTTAATTTCTGTCACATTCTATTCAGCAATCAAATTGAAGAAAAGAAAAAACAACCAGACGGAGGACACAACTTGTTTTGTTGCTTCTGTGTTGTCACTTCTTAAAGCACAAAACTATAAATATCCTTCACATTTCATCCAATGAATAATACGATTTGTTATCCTTGAATGCCACATCAGTGGGAACCTCAACGAGACACAGAAGCATCTGTGAGATTTCGCTACTGATATGCCTGATAATTAGTTGCACATGACTTAAAAAATGTATGACTCTCAGTCAGAAGAAACAACCCCTCTATGGCGAAGGCCATGTCCAAATGAATGGAGACCCTGTTACAAAGTAATGTCTACAAGCACCAGCTTACATGTGATAAAAATATAGAACAAGAATTGTTTTAATTTATACTTTATTAATCCCTCTTGGATAAATTCAGGCTCTGCATTAACCCATCCTCATCTCTGAGGAGCAGAGGGCAGCCATGTTGTACAGCGCCCAGGGGCAGTTGCTGTTTCAGTATCTTGCCCAGGGATAGTTTGACACGTAGTCTCTGCTGAGATTTGGGATTGAGCTCTGATCTCCCAATTGAAGGACGACCTCCTTACCAAGCTGCCTCGGGACAGTATCTTGGGTTCAGTATCTTGCCCAAGGATACTTCGACATGTACCCTGGGGATCGAACCCCGGTCTTCCGAACAAGGGGCGATCTCCTTTTCTCACTAGAGTAAAGCCATCTGTAAAAAATGAGCTTGCAAAAATGTCCATAGCGAGGTTGTGGAGGTTTACCATCATGGTGGAAGAATGTTTGGGTCCTGATTGGTGCATATAGAGGAGCCTGCGTATTCCTGATGTGTGGTCCAACACCTCTGGAGCCACTTGGCCACTAACATTTTGATGCAGGACTGGCCACTCTGACCTCATGCTGATGCTACAACTTCATGACACAGTAGTGAATTGCTATTGTGTCATTATCTGAGTCCCTATAACTACAGCTTTGCCGGGCCTTACCGCAGAAGTATGGGGTTTATGGTGCGTTTCAGTCATCCTCGGAACTTGTTTTTCTGAGATAAATTACCCGTAATTGATGCAATGAACTCATTTGTCTGAGCCGCAAGCCCGTAAAGTTTCAGAGGACCCTGAGATTCCACATTTAAACTTGGCTGCATCCAGTGCTAGTAATACTTGTCATCTTGATTTTTTCCTCATTTACATGTTCTGTTTTAATTTTGTTTGCTATGTAAGTAGCACCGAGTAGTTGGTATTGTTGTTACGATAATTACGTTGTTGCAAATACGAAAACTTTCAAACTTTTCCCAAAATTGACTGGTATTTAACCCTATAATGCCCCTTGTATCATATTTGCTACATAGTTTTGATCATTTCTAACATGGTTGCTCCCAGTAAATGATCCACTTGCCTTTTTTTCAGGTTAAATCATCATTATTATATGGATGAATGTATTATTATTAACAAATTTTTTATATTACAATTAAACCGTAAAGACAGCCAATGTAATAAATGTGATACAAAAAATCTATTATAAATAACATGATACAGCAAAAAACATTTGTGAATTTTGTTCTAAGTCTTCGTAAACATCCCAGTTCCAAATAATCAGAATTTTCTGGCTATTTTTTAATAAGTTTGGTCTTACAGGGTTAATGTTTTTACTGTTTTTTGTTTTCACATTTGATTTGTTGTTTTTTCTGCTTGTATGCGACTTGGTTATAAGTTCCTTGTACTGAGATGGAGCAACAACACATGCAGCTTTGCTGTTGTTGTCAAGTTTTTCCGAGTTGATTTAGCTGGAACACAAAATGAACTCTTTACGTCATTTCCCAGTCGGACGTTCTGAGGATCACTGGAACGCACCAATAATCCTTATGCGGACTTGTTGCGGGTGTATAGAACATGGTCAGGGAGCAGAGGAGCATGGCAGGAACAATTTATTTGGCAACTACTCAGATGGTTTTCTTCATTTTTCTTGGTGCAGCAACGTTCTAATAGTTTAAAGAGGCCGTTTCATACAAATTTCAGGACTTTGCGGTTATTTCTTAAGTATTAACCAGTAATATGAAACATTTTATATCTAAAAAACGTCATGAAACACTTATTAACAGAACTTTCAATCTGTCTGCATTAAATTCGGGTGGTTCCGGCTCCTTCCGTCAGGCTGCTTCGACAGCAGCTCGTTCATATTCATTGTTCGAATTTGCTGGACTAAGATTGGCTAACAAACTAGCCTATGAGAGCAAAGAATACTGTTTTCTTCCCCGCTGTGCATGGCAACAGCAGACGTCGTGTCTTCCTGTTTGTTACGTCTTATGCTACAGCTTTTTTGTGAGCAGCATGCCAAAAACTAACGAACAAAGGAGTTGTGACGAAACAAATACAGGCTGTTCGGACTCGAGAGAACTCGGGTTTTATCTCCACCTGCGTAGTTTGAGAGATTAAAACTGAAAGAGAAGTTGTTGACCTGTTTTCACACCCACTATGAAGGTAAGAACACCTGTGGAGCTAAAATATTCAACAGAAACCTCAGAAAAAATGTTTTTAATGGAAGGGCCTCTTTAAGTATTTTTACAGAAAACAAACCCCCACTTTGTTCTCTGTGTCTTTAGAGTATTACTTCTCTCAGCAAACATTCAGCTGATTGTTCAATTGACAATTCAAATCAAACAAGTTTATTGACAGAGATAACAGGAAAAAGGGTCTAGTTAATGTGTGCTAATGTGCTGAGAAAACAGGCTGTTGAACCTGTTTTAGGAAAAACTGCAAAGGAGGATAATCACAGCAAAGGCCACTGTTCTCAAAGGGTTAATTGGTTTAATCTTTATTTATCGAGGTGAGGTTTGCTTACACACACCGACTCACACAGCTGGAAGCGGCTCTGCTCAAGGTTCTGATGGTTTAACACTCTGCTAGGCAGCACTTTGGCACCCTCGGGTTCAGTCTTCATCTTCCATTTCCATTGTTCTGACATGATAATAACACAATTAATAAAACTACTTTTTTTTTTTTTTAAAGTGAAATGATAAAATTTTAGTTTCCAGGCTACAAAGCTATTTGCATTCCAGTGTTAATTAAATTCTTCTCGTTTTATAATATCAAAAGAAGAACAAGTGTATTTGATTCCGTGTTTTTATCCTAAAAAAAAAGAAAAAACCGTTTCACAACAGTTGCATCACAGGAAGCCTGTATGTCCAAAGTTGCACAAATGTAAAATTTGTTTCCAAGCAGTTAAAAAAAAAAAAAAAAGAACAAAAACAGTGCTGCTGACAAATAATAAAAAAAACAGCTCTGTTTCAAGGGCTGTGCATATATTCTACAGCTTGTTCTCAGCTTTAAAGAGCAAAAGAAAAAAAAAAAAAACATGTCCGGGAAAATGACCTCTGTCTGGTCTCTTTTGATACTGCTCCCTCCCTAACAGAAAAAAAGACACATTTATACACATGCTGATCCACATGGCCGGGTGCTGCTGCTGATGTTGGCACATTTGGGCCACGAGACAAGAGCTGTTTCATTGACACTGATTACTGCTTTATCCTTCCCCTGCAAACACCAGCCAACATCTCTCTGCATACCAATAGACTACCAAAGACAGGGAAGGAGAAAGAAGAGAAAAAAAGGGGGGGCTGCAGGCTATTGGTATGAAACAGGGCTTCATGCCAATATGTTCATATTACTATTGAATATTCATTCAAGCTAAATTTCCCCAGCAGGTTTGAAAGAAAAACAGCTATATCATAGTTACAAACAGTAAATCTATTAACTAGATGCAATTAAATAACTCAAGTTGAATATTAGAGAAATGTCCCTGCTATGGAGTTTTTGAAGTAAATCAATTACTTTCATCTTTCTTTGTTTATTGACAAGATGTGCTTTTTTTTTAAACCTTTGCTGAGAAGCAGTTTAATTTTTTTTCAGGTTTTTTTCACACAGACTTTTTGCTAAAAAGTAAAAAGGAAGTTTAAACAATAAAAACTACAGAATTAGATTTTCTTCTTTTTGGGGAGGTAGATCTGTTCATATATAATTACATTAGATCATTTCTTCTGTTTATGTTGGAGAGAAAAATAAAGCGCTTGACTGAAAGGCTCAACCGATTTCCTTCAGATGTTTTTTCAAGGTCGAAATTTCACAATCATTAGGGTTAGTGTTTTGGGGTTTTTTTCTGTTAGCTTTTGTTACCAATACCAATACCAATTTATTTGTACATTCTATAGGGAATACACCGTCCAAAGTGCTGTACATTGAGTATAAAATAGAAAATCATTAAAAACAATTAAGAAATAAAACAATAAAAACAGTAGAAGCAATAAAAACAATAAAATCAGAATAGAATATAAAAGGTTAAGATGTATTAAAAGCTAGTGAATAGAAATGCGTCTTTAACCGAGATTTGAACACTGTAACAGAAGGAACGAGTCTGACATCCAGGGGGAGTTGGTTCCACAACTTATAGGTGCACAAACAGAAAAAGCTCGTTCCCCTCGTGCTCCAACACGACCTCGAGGGGCACACAAAAAACGTTGGTCAGACGAGCGGAGGGAGCGAGCCGGGACATACCAACTAAGCAACTGGGAAAGGTAGGGTGGGGCAAGATAATTAAGTGCCTTAAATGTAGTATGATTTTAAATTTAATCTGATATCGGCCTGGAAGCCAGTGTAGACAGTTAAGACTGGGGAGATATGTTCACGGCGTCCGGTTCCAGTAATGAACCGGGCGGCAGCATTCTGAGTCACCTGAAGGCGGGCTAAAGACGTTGAGGCAGCACCATAAAGTGGAATTAGCATAGTCCAATCGGGAGGTGACAAAACCATGAACCACCGTTTCAAGGTCAGGTTGTGCATAAATTCAAAAATAATGCAGTTTAAAAGTGGCACCCAAAACATCAACCACTTAAAGACCCACTCCGATCATCTCTTAAGCTATTTTAAAGCGTCTCGGTGGTCTTTGGATTATGATTTGGGCATTTTTACCCAAAATCTGTCCCGTATAGGATGTAGTTTGTGCTTAGGCTCTGTGCTGTGGGAGGAACCAGTGACGCAGAGTATCCCCCACCCTGTGACATGATTTGTGGAGAATGAGTGGTGTTAGGACCCAAGAGCAGGGAGCAAACGAAGGATTGATTTAAAAATAAAGAGTCTTTTAATGAAAACAAAAGATAAATGCTGACGGAGCAGCTAGACTTACATTGAAGATGATGAGGTGAGTGGGGGAGAAAAATCAGAGCAAACATGTCCTAGGCACAATCCCAGAACAAAGACTAACTGAGAAGAACAAACCTAAATATGAACTGAACTGATGACTAAACTCAAAACATCAGGGACAATCAATAACGAGGAGAACACTGGGAGAAGAAAACACAGGAAATAAACAGGAAGTTGACACGACATACAATCAAGATACCTAACACAAAACAGTACAACTGATATCCAAATAAAAGCAGAACAGGAAGTGTGAGCGATGACAACAATAAAAGCTGAACAGAAAGACGGGATGAGACGAAGACCAAACCAGAAACAGGGAGGAGCCAGGAGAAAATACAAACACAAAATCACAGATACTATCAGGAGAAAAACTACAAGAACACACAAAAATACAAACAAACCCCAAGACCTGACACCCTGTTGCTGAGAGCTCTTTGTTTATGCTAGCTCTACCGCTAGTTGTGAGCTAGCAAAGTAGGAGCTTGTGGGCCACAAATCCAGTCTTTTTTAGACCGGATTTTAGCGCCTGCTACTGATTCACAATGATTTCAAAATATAAATACTCAGAAATGCAATTTTGAGCTTAATTTTTTAATATGTCCACTAGTACCAGAAAAACGCCACAAGAACATGTTAACACAAAAAACATGATTTTCATCAGAGTGGGTCTTTAAACTGATGAACAATCGATGTATGATCTTAAGACTAGCTGACTTTCACAGTCTAACTGCAAATTATACGACATTTGTTCCCTTTTAATCACAATTTTGTATGTATGTTAAAGACGTGAGCCCTATATTAGAAATTTTCTCTCAAAACCAGAAGAAGCAAAGTGGCTGTAAACATGAACCTACTCAGTTTATATCAGAGAATCATATGATTGACATTTGGACGGGGTCCTTTCTTTTACTTTAGTTCATCATTTCTTTACATGGATGTTTAATTACATAGAATAAGATGAGAAAACTGACTGCTGTTGTAAATGTTTGGATTTGTGTTGAGCATTTAAATGTCATAAGGTGAATGTAGTAGAACTTTAAAGAGGCCATTTCATAAACATTTCAGGACTTAGTGGTTATTTCTTAAGTATTAACCTGTAATATGAAACATTTTATATCTAAAAAACATCAGGAAACACTGATTAACAGACCTTTCAATCTGTCTGCATTAAAATTCGGGTGGTTCCGGCTCCTTCCGTCAGGCTACTTCGACTGCTTCGTCAGCAGCTCGTTCATATTCATTGTTCGAATTTGCTGGATTCTGATTGGCTAACAAACTAGCCTATGAGAGCAAGGTATACTGTTTCCTGTCCCGCTGTGCATGGCAACGTCGGACGTCGTGTCTTTCTGTTTGCTATGTTATGCTAACAGCTTTTAGCCAGCAGCATGCTAGGCATGGTTTCAACTGCGGGAGCTGATAAAAACTAACGAACAAAGGAGTTGTGACGAAACAGATACAGGCCGTTCGGACTTGGGAGAACTCGGGTGTTATCGCCACCTGCGTAGTTTGAGATATAAAAACTGAAAGAGAAGTTGTTGACCTGTTTTCACATCCACTATGAAGGTAAGAACACCTGTGGAGCTAAAATGTTCAACAGAAACCTCAGAAAAACCATTTTTAATCTAAGGGCCTCTTTAAGAAGAACAAAACATAAACAATAAAAAAATGAAATGCTGGAAGGGCAGCAAAGCAGAATTCAAACTGGATCACAAAAAGAACGCTGGGAAAAAGATGAAAAAAACACAACCAACAGGGCAAATGAACTGTAGGATTTGACAACAAATTGAAAAAAACAGGAGTATTGAAGCAGGGATGAGTGATTAGTAGATGAGAGAGAGCTGGGTGATTGACAGATGGTGCACAGGTGTGAGTGTTGAAGTGAAGGCAAAAAAAGATTAATAACATTGGAAGTAATGAGCAGTGAAACTCAAGGGGAATCAAAAACACACTGAAAACAACAAACTAACAAGGAACCTGACTGAAACTGTAAACAATAAATAAATGACCAAAACTCAAGTTCAAAAACGTCAGCTGTGAATTTATAAAAGATAAAATAAAGCACAAAAATCCCCAAACCCTGCCAGTTAGTAACTCTGACACATCTTACAGGACACTCATACATTAACAGTTTCTCAGGCAGAGAAACACTGGAAGTCTAGGAATTATATGTCAGTGCATAAAATCCAGAAAGCAGCCAAAGCAAAGAACTCTTTTTGTGATTGGTCATCTGAAACATGGAGACACTTTTAACTGGCTGTGTTTTTTGATAGGCAGCTCTCTCCATCAGTAGAATCCTTTCAATCTGCAGGTCTGTCAGAACCACGTGGGCTGATAATGCAAAAAAACAAGTGGAGTCAGGAGCTGCGGTCAGTTATGCTTCTCCTGTGCAGCAAACAGGAAGTGGATGAAGATGTTTGAGTAAATAATTAGAGCAACTCTTTCTTTATCGTTTGAAGTGTTGGGATCTTTTTGCTGAAGAGGAATAAACCTTGTTTACATCATCAGTGTAGGCTGTAGGTTATGACTTTATTATTTCACACTGAATGGAATAATCATCCTCTGATAATAAACAATGCGAGTATGAGCAGCAGTAATAATGCAACTGAGTGATCTTAGTTATTAAATAAAAAGTACATTTGTCTTTTATGATTGAGTTGCTATATCTTCACGCTCACAGGCCCCTAAACTTTTAGGGTCCTCATTCTGCTTCCTGATTCTTCTTTTTACAAGCTGTTAGAGTGAAAACATAAAAGAAGACAACACTAACAGCTTTAGCATTCTCACGTCCACTATGACACAAACTATAATGTGGAACTGATGCTGAAGGAAGTAAAGAAACAGATGAATTTAAATACTTTGTCACAAAAATCCTGCTTAGCTAAATGTTTCTAGTTATTTTTATGTGAGCAGCTATAAAATATTTGCTCCTTAACTTTTATATTTGTCTTATTTTAAGTAGTGTTTTATTTCGGAAGTAAATTAAACTGTCTAGCTGTCAGGTTGTCTGTCTTTCCAAAGAAAAAAATATAATTTTATCAACCAGCCTTGGAATGAGACATTAAAGGCATTTAAAGGTACAGTATGAAAGAATTTTACAGTGAAATACTCACACAACAGTTTAATGTCCCACCGACGTTCATAAGCTGAACTTCATAAGTTCATAAACTGAAATGTAAATGTCCTGTATTTGTATAGCACTTTTCTAGTCATTCAGACGACTCAAAGCGCTTTCATACTACAAGGTTTTGCATTCACCCATTCACACAACCCGCTATGTAAACCGGGGGGAGAGGGTAGGGGCTAACACTCACACAACCCGATACGCAGATCGGGGGGCAACATGGGGTTCAGTGTCTTGCCCAACAACACTTCGACATGTGGCGGTGGAAGCCGGGATCGATCCACCAACTTTCAAATTGGACGACGACCGCTCGAACCGCTGAACCACAGCCGCCCCATGAAAGACATGTTTCTTCATCTCTGTGATGTTCTGAGCTGCTGTTCCTCTTTATTTTAAAATGTTTGCTGAAGTAAGAAAAACAGGCCTGAGTTCAGCATCCAAGTGCCAGTTCAGCCCAATCTGCTGCTGTAAAAACACTTTGAAGGTACAGTATGTAAGAATTTTAGAGTGAAATACTCAACAGTCTAATGTCCCACTGATGTTGAAAATAAAGTCACATTGTAACAGATCTCGATCTCAGCCGGCTGGGTGGTCGCTAGTTTTGCTCATTTAAAAAAAGCTAGCCCGGACCAGAATCATTATTTAAACGTCCAGACTTCCTGGTTCCATAATGAATCATATGTGAGTCTACAAGGCTGCCAAGTCTTCAACACAAGCAGCTGTAATTCCACAACGAGCAACAAAAAGTAAGAAACCACCACATCCTTCCAACTGAGCAGCTGAGCTGCACGTGATGGGGCGTTCAAGTGCACTTAGGAAAACTCAACGCTGAACAAATAGACCTTCAGACATTCCCAAAAATTGAACAAATACAAGAGAAACAAAATGAGGCTAAACATTGAAACTGGCAACCCAGTAAAAAAAATCAGGGAGGGGAGGGGGTGAGTGGCTGAGAACAGATTTTTTTTTTCTACATGAACTGCAGGATTTGGATTTGACAAGAAGGTCTAATTCTTACATACTGTACCTTTAAAGACCCACTCGGATTACCTTTAGAGCTACTTTAAAGCGTCTCAGTGGTCTTTAAATTAGGATTATGGCGTTTTTACCTAAAATCACAAAACCTGTTCCATTTTCTAGGAAGTAGTTTCTGCAGCAGTAGCTCATTAGCATTAGCATTGGCGTGGAGGATCCTCCGGCCCTCCCTGTTGTTGAGTAGGAGCTTGTGGCCTACCCAGTTCCTTTACTACATCACAAAGCCAATCAGTTTCAAACCGCGTTTTTGCATCTGCTCCTGAGTCACAGCAATTTGAATGCATAAGTACTCAGAAATGCAATTTTGAGCTTCATTATTTTAAGATACGTGCTCTAGCATCAGAAAAATGCCACAAGAACATGTTAACAACACAAAAACATGATTTTCATCAGAGTGGGTCTTTAAGATGAAAAAATATTGACTCCAAAATAAAAACTAATGGTTACAAAATGGTTACAATAAAACAACAACAACAACATAAAAAAAGCCAAATTATCTCTAATTCATGCCTTTGTATTGAGCCACCACCTTATGTAACTCAGAATATGGAATTTTAGTACTGATTTCTTTTAAGTGCGGCACGTGATGGCACATTTTTATTCTCTGAGTTCACTTTGCACAGACAACCATACACACAAGTCTGCAAAAGTATTTTCAAGCTGTGGCAGAAATGCCTTGGAGGCGGAACAGGGTTGAGTCTGCAGAAGTTAACATTCAGGGCCACATTGATGGGCTTCAGATGTGTCGAACGAGGGCCTCCTGAATGAGTCACAATCCACAGTCTGAGGAGAGCTGATAAGACCTGATTGAGGAGCTGCTTTTCAATGGGAGACAGAGTTGGAACAAAACACATGACACACACATACAAAAAACACACACAGGTACGACAATTCAGGGTGATTGGAGGGAAGGAATATGAACACTCTGAACACGCTTTTAAATATTTATTGTTAGAAGAATTCAATCCAACTTCAAATTCTGTGAGATTCAAACAACAAACACAGAAAAGTAAATGTAATTTCATAATCATGAAACACTACAGTCACAAGCATATTTTAGATGAGTGTTGTTTTACAAATTCAGCCACAAAACAATTAAAGAAATGATGTATCACAGCAGACGCCTTGGCTCCATTTGGAGGAAGATTTTTGGAACCAGACTTACGCCGAACGATTTTTGCCAATTGAATCCTTCACATTGGCTGGAAAAACATTTTATCACCAAACTCTTCCAAATTCCTACCCCCTTTTAAACCATAGGGGACAGACTGATGCCATATGTGACCATCTGGATGTGAACCAGGACAATGAAAAAAGACATAAATGATTCAGAGAGTGCGTTAAGGCCGCAATGCTAAAAAAAAAAAAAAATGAGAGTAACGGTGAATTTTGCCAAATTCAGAACTGAAACTGTCTCTGTTTTCATTTGCAGTAACATCTCTCAATTTCCCTCGACTCCAGTTTGGAAAACAGATGCTTGAGCTCAATGCCAAACATCTTCTGTATACAAACCAATTCATATGCTGGAGCAGCCTGATTGATTTCCATCAGGGCTTTTATTGATCCGGTTATTCATGCTATAATCTGAGCCTGTGTTTGATATGTTATCAAGCTCAAAATTAAGGAAGCTAACACAGAGGATGAGGGAAATGAGAAGTAAATAGGCTTTAACATGTTGAGAAGAATTGAAAACACAATACGATTTAACATCAGGTGATGCTTTGTATGTCAAGATACAGGCTGGAACAGCAGGCAGATTAATTAAAATCACACCAACCCCCCCCCCCCTTTAGTGTCAATACATATTATTATAATTAGCCTATAATTACAGTAATATGACAACTGCTTAGATCAGTTCTGATAGTTGTGTAATAACCTCATTTATGTTTAGCATGAAGAACATGAATAAGGTAGACTCAAATTACAAAGTCTGTGATTTAATATATAAATGAGCTCCTCCATCCAGGATCATAAAGTTTTTTTTCTCTTGTTTTATTACTACTTTTTAAAAAAAATTATCTCTCTCTACATTTAAACTTCTGCTTAAAGAGGCCATTTCAAACAAATTTCAGGACTGTGTGGTTATTTTTTTAAGTGTTTACCTGTAATATGAAACATTTTATATCTAAAAAACGTCAGGAAACACTGATTACCGGACCTTTCAATCTGTCTGCGTTAAAATTCGGGTGGTTCCAGCTCCTTCCGTCAGGCTTCAGGCAGCAGCTCATTCATATTCATTACTTGAATTTGCTGGACTCAGATTGGCTAACAAACTAGCCTATCAGAGCAAGGTATACTGTTTCCTGCCCTGCTGCACATGGCAACAGCAGATGTACACTCTTCCTGTTTGCTACGTCTTTATGCTTTTAGCTAGCAGTATGCTAGGCGTGGTTTCAACTGCGGGAGCTGATGAATACTCACTCTCTAGTCAAAGATTCTTTACTGGATGCAGTTCTGTGCCATGCTTCCACATATGGAGGGGGATCTAACTGGGATCAAACCATCAACCTCTTGACTAGTAGGACTTTTATGGTGTGTGATGAATGGACCCAAGCTCGGGTGGGACTCAGAGACTCTGTCCCAACACCCATACTGCACCCTACGGTCCTTCTCGAAGTGCGCTTAGCAGATGTGCACATAAGAGTTCAAGTGCATAGTGAACAATTGCGCACATATTGCTGTATTGGGACAGCGAGGATTATGGTGATTCAAGTCGATATTTGCGTTATTTTTATGCTAATAATGAATTTAAAACTCAAACAAACATTTATTTTGAGGAGAATGAAGCGCAGGAACCGAAGGAGGTGTATAAGACAGAATAAGCAATTAAACTGTTGGTATATCATTTCCAAAAATACTCGACAGTACCGTTACTAATTAGTTATATTTTTTATCAGATATGTGACACATCTTTCCAACAGAGAATCATTCGATTGTAATTACACTTCTAGATAATAAAATAAAATATTGATTATTTGGGTTCTACACTTGAGAAAACATTTTTTGGTCCGGATGGTTCAGCCATTTCTCCACCTGCTTCTTCTTCTTCCATCAAAATTCCCACGCAGCAAAATAAACATACAGGTAACATGGGGAAACAGAGAAGTAACCAGGAGGATCTGAGAAAGGAAATGAGACTGAGAGGAGTATGAAAGTAGAGGACAGGTGATTGCAGAGTTAAAACAGCTGGAGAGAAAGGGCAAGGGCTTAATTAGACGTTCAGATGGTGAACAGGTGTGTTAAATCAGACAAAGATTACTAAGAACCAGAGAGAAGATGACAAAGAAATAAAAAAAACAGAGATACTGGGGACAAATACATGAACTATACAAGAGGGAAAACTCAGAAGCCAACAGGGAAAAAAAAAAAAACATCAGAAGAAAACTATTAGAAATATCAAGAAACAAAGTAACTTATCACAAAGAGATGAAACGTGAAGCATGAAACACAAGTGGCAACTAAGATAACACCAAAACCCCAAAAGCAAAAAAATCCCAGTTAATTACTATAAAGGTACAGAGTTAAAAGAAAAACCCAAGCTCAAAAACTCATAACTAGAACACAGATTGCTTTCCCACTGAATCTAAATTATTTAGAAAGAACATCCAATCCAGTAAAACGTAAATACAAACAAGCAACAGAATCAGAGGACAATGGAACAATGAACAATATAAACTAAAAAGCATGATCTAACAAAAGTAAAATCCCAAAAGCAAAGCAGATCCCAAGATTACAGAGAGTCTGGACCTGGGTCTCTCTGAATCCTGCTTAGATGAGGTTTCTCAGAGTCTGAAAAGATGGACATTAAAGAGGCTATTTCATACAAATTTCAGGACTTTGTGGTTATTTCTTAAGTTTTAACCAGTAATATGAAACATTGTATATGTAAAAAACATCAGGAAACACTGATTAACAGACCTTTCAATCTGTCTGTATTAAAATTCGGGTGGTTCCTGCTCCTTCCGTCATGCTGCTTCGTCAGCAGCTTGTTCATATTCATTATTCAAATTTGCTGGACTCTGATTGGCTAACAAACTAGCCTATGAGAGCAAGGTATACTGTTTCCTGCCCCGCTGCGCATGGCAACGTCAGATGTCGTGTCTTCCTGTTTGCTACGTTATGCTACAGCTTTTAGCCAGCAGCATGCTAGGCGTGGTTTCAACTGCGGGAGCTGCTGAAAACTAACGAACAAAGGAGTTGTGACGAAACAAATACAGGCCATTCAGACTCAGGAGAACTCGGGTGTTATCGCCACCTGCTTAGTTTGAGGGATTAAAACTTAAAGAGAAGTTATTGACCTGTTTTCACACCCACTATGAAGGTATGAACACCTGTGGAGCTAAAATATTCAACAGAAACCTCAGAAAAACGTTTTTAATGGAAGGGCCTCTTCAAGTTATAATCGTTAAGAAGTGGGCTCCAGGCAGCTGTTCGTCAGAGATGAGTCACATGCAGAGAAATAATTTCCTCAATGGGAATATTAAAATATCTATTATTATTATTATTATTTTGATGTTTTTGTTAAAGATGCAAAAGACTAATTCTTGCAGCACATTTAAAATGTGCTCATGTACTTTAAAATACTCCACTGCTATAATTAAAAAAAAGGCTTCGGGGGTGAGAAATAACTTCAGCACGAGAGAGTGAACTTAAAAAAAAAAAGAAGAAAGCAGCTCATTTTATTCATCATAACTCTAATACAGCAGAATCTTGGCGACCGCAGCGTTTGGATGTTCCACTCTAACATAACCTTGAACACTGCAGCTTGCAGTTCAATCCATTTTATTTATTTATTTATTACAGTTTTGGACTTGGGCTTTTGAAACGATCGACAAAAAGTAAAGTTTATCAGAAAACCGTTTACGTCGCTTCAAAATGCTGCAACGTTTGCAAGACCTACATCGTTGGGTTCGTCAGAGTAAAGAACAACCGACGTGTTTCATTATAAAGTCGTCCTGGTAGCAGATTATCGGTCCTACAGCGTGATAATACTGTGAGACTTTGAACAGGCCATAAATATAACACTATAAAGATTTGTTCCTTTAAAATACGATGGTCCAAAATAACGTTTTTAAAAAATATCTCTGTAATTCACTAGCATCTTGTATGCAAAACAATGACAGCAGTGGTCGTCCTGTGACACTGATCATCTAAAGTAAGTGTCAGTGTCACGGAGGTGAAAGTAGAGCTTCATTTTGATGGAGCTGCACACAGTCAGGCTCTTCTGCTGACTGCTGTGTTTAGATCTTTACAGAATAGATCACAAAACTGTTTCCTACACACAGCAATTGTCTCTGACAACCATAAAAATCTCTGTAGCCCAGTGTAGTAATATTTCTACCCCTCAGTGATTGACCCTGCTCTTTGACCTCCCCCTGAAAAATACAAGTAAAACGATTACTTCTTCCTGCAGGGATCAATAGACTATCACAAAAAGGAGCTTACAGTGTTATTTTTTTATATTTTGCTGTTACAATATAAACCTGTCTTCTCAAAGAGCTTGTGATTTGGGTGATAAGGCTTTAAAATATCACCTGCACGACAACGTTTCTAAAGCATGAAGATGAGACGAGTCTAACCAGCTAACAGGGAGCTCAAAGACAAAACAGGTACATGCACAGAGCAGAAAATAACTTCTCACCGAAAACAGATCTGCATGTGCATGAATACATCTTGTACCTCAAGGGTTTAATATTGTTTTCTCAAAACATGAACCTTTTTATACCCAAATCTCTCTCAGTCTGATAGTTTGTACACCTGTGGTCAACGCTCGGCGTGTGTGACTGTGTGCAGGGACGAACATTTTAAAATGATGAAATGAGTTTTTGTGGTTATGGACAACTGATATCTTACCTGTTCTAGAGTAGTGTTGTCACAATTCTGAAATTTCAAATTTGATTCGATACTGGAAAAAAACATGATACTTGATTTATTGAACAAGTAGATACAATGAATAACATTCCTTTTATCTAGCTACCTTAATTTATAGTGCAAAAATATAACAGTTGTTAATTTTAAACAATTCTGCTTAAACTCTTCGAGTAACAGCAGTGTTTTTAAAAGTGCACAAAAAAACTGATAAAAGATAACATAACTACACCAACGCTTTTAGTTACTACCATCATCATATCTCCTGTCCTGTCACTATCTCTCTCTCTCGCTCTCTCTCACACACACCCGCCCCATCAAGCGTCCCGCTTCCTTTACCTGCCCACCCACATCAGTGCCGAGACGTGAACAGAACTTCAAAGCAGAATCGCCACATTTACTGTACAAATAACTGCCGGGACTTATCATGAACAAAAAACCTGCAGCGAACACGTTCCTGCTGTAAACAAACAAACAGCTGATCTGTCTGATAATTCTCCGTGGCAATTTGCTCTCAAAGAAAAAAAAAAGTCAAAATAAAGCGAAAATACGACAGTTCACAGTGCAACTGAAATAAAGTTTTTAAAAAGCCAACTCGCGGGATAATGAGATGCGGCCGTGTGGCAGCTTCTCCTTCTATTAATTTGCGGCAGGCTGCTTTGCAGCACCTGGCTGCTTTATGGCACCTGGCTGTCTGGGAACCGCGTGTAAAGCTTTGACCCAATACCCACCCTGCACCCTACGGTCTTCCACAAAGTTCACTTAACAGAAAGGCATATAAGGGTTCGAAGTGAGTAGTGAACAAGTGCACACATATTAGCAGTATTGGGACAGCGAGCACTATGTGCCACAGCATTCTTTCTCCATGAAAACCAAAATGGCAGTACAGGTCGCAGTTTGTACTATTTTCATACTAGAAATGATTTTATAACTCCAACAAACGGTTATTTTGAGGAGAATAAAGCGCAGGAACCGAAGGAGGTGTATAATACAGAATAAGTGATTAAACTGTTAGTATATCATGTCCGAAAATACACGTCAGTGCCGTTATTAATTAATTATATTTTTTATCAGATATGTGACACATCTATCCAACAGAGAATCAATCGATTGTAATTACACATCTAGATAATAAAATAAAATATTGATTATTTGCAGTCTACACTTGGGAAAACGTTTTTTGGTCCGTATGGTGCAGCCATTTCTCTACCTTCTTCTTCTTTCGTCAAAATTCAGTCGGCTCTGATGCGGGCTTCGGCGAAGTGCGGATCAAAGGGTTCGAAAGGGGCGGAGCCAAGGGCACGACTCTCCACTTTTGGAGAATTGGGACACCCTACGCACTTGCGCCCCTCATCGGGAATGCGCATTTGAAGTGCCCAAGGGTGCAAGTGCGGGTATTGGGACAGGGCCTCCGTTTACTCTGAAGAAAGCTGCGTATATGCAAGACTCCAATATATTGATACCATGGGAACATTATATCTAATTTAAATACCAGTTTTAATATTTATTAATGTCTAAGTATCAATTATTTTGACAACCCTATTCTAGAGGACTAAACCAGACGACAGATCTAATCCAAACGAGGCTACGACCAAGGTGGAATGCTGCCATCTTAAAATTGACAGCAGTTCATGCAAATATTTCTTTAGAAAGCTTTACACTGCTGCCCGTTTGATGTGAAACAGTTATTATTGCTGAAATATTATAATACTCAATCTGAAGGCGCTACAGCTAACTGCTGCTAGCTGTAGCGTGCAAATAGCTATTGATTTTTAGTTAAAGAACTGCGTAAAGCTAAATGAATGGTTGTACACAGATTTTGAAATCTTTGAGTTTAGAGTTGTTTCAAAGAAAGGTGCAACCCAGTTTGGGCTTGGTCCTGCAGGGGTTAGCTATATGTCAGAATTAATCTTTATTTTTCTAAACTGAGGCCATTCAAAGAGAAACACACAACAATTACTTATAACCTTTCCACAACTTTTGTTATGAACTGTGCATTTTATAAATAGAATAGAATAGAATAGAATAGAATAGAATAGAATAGAATAGAATAGAATAGAATAGAATGTTCTTCTATTACAGGTCAGTTCTTCAGTTATTTGGTCAAGTGAGACAGAAAGACAAACACATTGACTTTTAAATCAATTTGGGCATAAATTTGTGGACAGCTGAACGCGTGCACCTGATATTTTATCTTATTTGCATTGTACTGAGCAGCAGTGTGTATGATTTAGTTAGTAATTAGGGAATGGAGACATATCCAATTATTGGGGTTGTGAAATATCATCCAGTCTCATAGTTATTCCAGTACCGTCTGCAACCTGCCTTATTATTACACCAGCTGCATATAGGATAAGGTGTGTGTGTGTGTAGGGAAAAAGTTTTCAGAGAGAAATAGTGAAGAAATGAGTAAAGGTCGTGTCCAGGGAAGGTGATATCCTCAAAGGAAACCCAGTTCTGCTTATTGTAGATTACAGGTGGTAGGACCCACAGAGGAAGGGGACGCAGGAGGAGCTGCAGCCAAAGCCATTACCGGTGGTCCCATGACACAATGTGTGTGGGGCGGCCAGAGTACCGAGCGTAGAAAAAAAAATCTTATTTATTACCCATTGGGTTTCTCTCACTCTCAGTTGGAGTTAAAGTACACGGATACACACAAAGGCCGACATACATCATAAATAAATTACACAGCCATGCTTGCAGTTTCACTGTTGTAAAAGGCAATCAATCAGATCCGAGCTCTCACATTGCTGGTGTAAACACATAGGAGGACACACAAACAGCTGTGTGGAAGAACAGGTTACTCGGGTGTGTGTGTGGAGGTGTGAATGTAAGTAAAATCATATCTCACTTAGTGAAAAAAGCTGCTGCCTGCTCTGCTTGTCACCAGAAACAAAGACAAGGACAGGGGACTGCTCGGTGTCAGCTGCTATCTCCAACCATCTGGGAGAAGGAAAAAAAAAAAAGAAGGAGAAACTCACCGCAGCTCTCCAGATGCTGCCAGAGAAAATGAAAAGATGATCATCTCCCTGAAAACAGTGAGAGAGGTGGTGGGATCTAATATAAATGGTAGGATTTGTTCTAGGTGGTGGGGATGAAAAGAGAGCCATCACTTAAGAGAGGAGATGACACAAGTGTCCTCACACTCATCTAGCAACAAAACAGTAAGTGTTCCATAAATTATGCATGAACAAGTGAGTCACTTTCTGAAATGTGTGTTTCCTTTCAGCCATTTTTTTTTCTTGGACAAAACATCAGCAGGAAATAACAGAATATTCTTTAAATGAATAATATAATACAAGTTACACCAGGATCGTTCGTGTGCGCATGATTTGTGCGCCGTTTTTGGGTGTTATCTGCGCCTTTTCCTCCTTCAGTCTCATGTGCCTGCCGAGACACACGTTGCATCACGTCTGATGGTTGTCCTGAACTTGTGGGACTCTAGTGATCATGTGAAGAATTCCACAGCTCTCTGACAACAAAAACTCCACGCCACGGTAACAGAAGTCTGTCGCCTCTAGACGCCCTGAACGCATCTGATTGGAGCGTCTGGATGACTTGCGCGCTCCCAGATGCTTCTCATTGGCTCGGAGGTGATGGAGCCGTGGCGACGCCTCGCTGAGGGTGGAGCGTGTCGGCCTAGGCGGAGCTCTCCTTGGTACTTAAATGGAGCTGTTTGGCCGGGAGGAGCAAAGTACAAGCTCGCACTACAACCGGGAGCGTCCGGTGTGTGGTGCGAAAACTGCGTGAGAAGAAAGAAAAAAAGATTTATTTATAAAAATAAAACAAAAAGAGGGAGGGGAGCAGAGGACTGTGCAGCCCTCTGTACTCATGGACCAGAAGGATATCTAATCATTTGTCCTGGGAGCTCACAGGTATCCTCACTTTCTATTTATCTTTGTGTGCGTCGTGTTATTTTTAAATTATTATTTTAAAGCCTAAATCTGTTTTTTTTTTCTTTTTTTCAAAGATTTATGTGAGTCTCAGATCTTTTCACATTCCTTTAGATTTAATGATTGACAAACGATGAGGGGAGCAAGGGGCAGTGGATCATTGATTGTGTTACTGCACACTTGCGGCTCAATATGACAGAGCGTGTAGGTGACTGCTGAGATGTATTGAGTGTTTTCTTTGAGTGCAGCTTTGTGGAAGGTGTGTCTTGTTGTAAAGATAACCCGTCCTCCTTGGTTTCCGTCCCAGACACCGCAGTCCATGCCTCTGCCTTGCCAGGTCATTGATGGGAAATCAACTGGATCGGATCACCCACCTCAACTACAGCGAGCTGCCCACGGGGGATCCGTCCGGGCTGGAGAAGGACGAGCTGCGGGTCGGCGTCGCCTATTTCTTCTCTGACGAAGAGGAGGAGGTGGACGACCGCACTCCGTCCGACTGCGGCTTCACCAAAGACCACAGCCCGACCGATGAGGGACCCTTCTCGGTCAGCGAGGTGGAGTACTCGGCGTTTTGCTCCCAGGAATGCATCTTCTCCAAGCTGCGGGAAAACGAGGACTTGAATGTGTACTCGGCCAAAACTTTGTTGACTATGTGCAAACCAGGGGACTTGCTGGAGCTGGTGGGCACCGCGCAAGCGCCCCACTGGGTCATCTACGAGCATGACGACCAGGTCATTCATCTGCACAAGGGCGAAATCCGTAAAGACAGCCTGCTTGAGATCAGCAATGGTCGACACGGAAGAATAGTCAACAATCGGTACCGATTTCGACCGCTTCCTCCCGACCTAGTGATGCAGAACGCTGTAGGACATCTGGGTCTGAGGAGTGAGGAGATTTGCTGGACCAATTCGGAAAGTTTCGCAGCCTGGTGCCGCTTTGGGAAACGGGAGTTTAAAGCCGGAGGAGAGGCGCATTCGGCCGAGCAGCAGTATTTCCTCAAAGTGCACCTGTCCGGCAGCGGAGTGCACACGCTTGTCTTTCGCAGCCTGGAGGACATGATCCGGGAGCGGCGGCGGGTGGACGCCAGTGGAATTCTCAAAGAGCTGTCTTTGGTTAACGGGGGCAAGGACTGATCAGGGATTCCGTTTGATTTCGTCCCCCCCCACCCCACTCCTCCCTCCCCTCCCTGCCTCGTCTTGTCACCGAGGCGCACGGACGCACACTTTTTGCGCAGACACAAAACGCACACACAAGCACACGAACACATGCAGAAACGGACCTGTTGGTTTGTCTCGGATTGGACCCCGGGCTGGTCGAACCAAGGACGCACTGTGGAATTGCAGAGCTCGGCCACATAAACAGCCAACGCCCCGCTGGGTGAGAATATACGTGCAGAGCGGGACGCACGAGTTCTAACAAACCCATCATGCTCCAAAAAAAGTGAAATCACCCTTTCAAAACACCCACATAACGCACTCGGTTTGATTTGTGAATTGATTTGTATCGGAAGTGTCCCCTTCTCTGCAAAACTACCGCAGCAGACCAGACGGTGAGACCGGGAGAGAATGGAGGGGGGTGGGGGGGGGTGTAAGATTTTGGGAAGGCTCTCCGAAGTCTCCCTTCTATTTTTTTACTGTTAGCTTTAAGATCGGGACAAAACACAACACAGACCTGAAAAGCCACTAATTCATTGACCTCTGAAAGTCTCAGCTGGCTACGCAGTTGCCTAATAAACAAAGCGTCTTGGCCTAATTGACCAAGCTCTTCTTTTTTGCCATATTGTTATCTCCACAATGCTGTCATCTTTTGCTCCACAGCACTGGATGTATGTGTAAACTGTATTCATACATTTATTTTCAATTCAAGTCCCTTATTTTTGTATTTCAGTTTAGTGGATTTAACTCTTCTTTTGATTCAAATAAATGGAGGTTGAATTATGAAAAAAACAACCTGGTCTGTTAGGTCTTGTTTGGCTGCACATACACAATATTTCACTCCTTTATTTCACACACAGGGAGGTTTGAATTATTGATGTTGATCTGTCTCAAGTCTATAATAACCTTAATACATGTTTGAAGTACACGTGCACATAAAATAGTAATTTATACATCAAACAGAGGATTTAATAGATCCATAAGTGATCTTTAAATGGCATTGTTTGCAGTTTAATATGCTGATGTAGCTGGACGTCACATGGTAAAGTTACCTTAGGACATATTTTACATCTGAACATGATGGTACCCTTAAAATTCTTAAGGTTTGGCTGTTTTGGCTCTTTTATGATGAGGATCAGTCTTTATGTCACAATAGTTTCATCTGACAGGGAAGCAAATACATCAGTTGCTGTTAAAGCGTGTTTTTGTTCTTCCATCTTGAAAAAATACTGTTTATTGAATTGTCATTTTCAGGTAATCATGATCTTGTGTTGTTATTAGAGGGTTGTTTTCTTCATCATGTGAGCTTCGACTCTCCAAAGGAACTCATTTAGTTTGGCGATTTTTTTTGTTGTTTTTTTTTTCCTTTTGTACTCAGATTTCAGATCTCACGTGTGTGTGTCTCACTGCAGAGGAGGTTTACATCAGAACAAAGAGAATTAAGCCTGCGAATCTGAAACTGTGCCTTCCTTAAGAAGAATTTCTCTCCTTAATGACCTAAATACCTAATTGTTCTGGCTTTGCTCTGATAGTATCGACACTTGTTTCCTCTCTTTGTTCTCGTTTGCACCAGTATCTCCTGGCCATTGTCGCTGCGTTATTGAAGCCAACTTAAAAGGAAGCATAAACGGGAACAAATTGGTTGCGAGTTATTCAAACAGTAATAGATGTTTTTTCTTCCAAATATAATAACCAGTCTGCTGCATTTCTTTGATTTTTTTTTGTCTTTCACCTGGTGATGTCTGTTCAGGCTCTGCAGTAGAGCAGGCAGGTTGCCTCAGGTGGGAGATTGTGTGTTTTTGTTCGTGTGTGTGAAACTGTATCCCCTATGACTTAGACAAACCAGAGCACTGGGGCAGCCAATGTTACATTTCTTGTTTGTGGCCTGTGACTAATAGGACTCAAAGAAATACGTGTGTATATATGTGTGTTTGGGGGTTGGGGGTTGGGTTGGGGCTTGTTGCATTTTCCAGGCAGACACTGTGAACCACAAAGTCCATCTCACAAGAGACTTTTGCCATCTGACATGACTTTGTGCATTAGTTTCAGTTCTATCTGTGGGTGTCTAACCTAGGTAACAAAGCCGAGACTGTCAGGTTGTTTGTGCAAGCTAAGGCGACTCGGTGTGTGTGTTTCCAGTTGCTGTCTGCGTGTGTGTAGAATCTACATCTTCCAACAGCATGAAAGTCAACGCTGTTACTAGGGAAACTCCACACATTGGTGTACTGTACATCCACTCTGTCTGCAACTGCTGAAAGTTCCTGCAGCTTTTAGCCATATTCATGTAAGACACATGACATCCGACCACAGAGACTCACTGGGGACGTAGTATTTGGTGCATTTAATTCAGCCAGAATTTTTATTTTTTTTTTCTTGTGAGTGGTTCCCAGCTAGCTGACTGCCAGCTAAATCACTGGTCTCAGAGGAGATGTTTGAGAGCGGAGGGAACACGAGAGAATATTGAGTCTGCATGATGCCTTTAAGAGGATCTTCCTCTAATCTAGATATAAGACCAACATACTCCCATAAGACTTTACTTTTCTTGGCCTGTATTTTTAAAGATGAGCTTTATTCAACGACAACATGGCTGGTGATGTAAACGAGGCAGTTGTAAATGGATTACATGCTGTTTCAATGTTGGTAATTGTTGTTATGTTACATGAAGCATTAGTGCATTTGAACCCACACCTACATAATGACATTTAAATCTGCAACACATTTGGAAATTGAATGGCATTGCCATCGAGGCCTTGTTTATCATTTCTCCCAAAGTGTCCTCACAGTTAGCGACGGACTAAACCTGGAAATGGTTTGTAGATTTGACACTCACTGCGTTTACATGCAGCCAATAACCCTTTTAAAACCCGAATATTCACAATAACCCGGTTCCGCACGGCCATGTAAACACCAGCAAAAACCCGAATATGCTCATAACTGGGTTTTTAAAAACCCAGTTTTTACCCCTGGGGTAACCGTCTTCTAACCCGAATATTTAATCGCGTAAACGCGCATAACCCCATCAAAACGTGTGTTCTATGCTCCATTCGCAAGGAATCTTGGTCATACAGGAAGAAGAATTGGAAAAGACGCATATTGCGTCTTGAAGTAGTCCGTACGTCATGACGCACCCCAACATCCACGTTTAAATCGGGTTATTACAAGTTTCATGTATACAGGGGTAATTCTCTACTTATTCATGTAAACGGGTTATTCTGAACATTTCAGAAACCAGAATACTGACCTTAACCCGATCATAACCTGAATATTGGCTGCATGTAAACGTAGTCACTGTTGCCATTTCATTTGGTGCTTTAAACCCAACTCTGTCATTTTCTCTCAAGTTCCTAAACCAATTAAAATTTAAAGGATAAATCTAGTGGCACTAAACTATTTAGTTATTGCTGGTTACCAAAGAAGAATATAAAAACAAGCCGAGTTATCTTAATAATAAAACTTTTGTAGGATGATATCCAAGTTTATTTTAAGGTATTCTATTTTTTAAGTGAGATATATAGAATTTATAATAAAAAACGGAATAAGCAGATCTTTAAATAACAGGAAGGTTGGTGGATCCAAACCAGCTTCATCCAGGTTCTTTTGCTGTTGTATCCTTGGGCAAGACATGACACAAGTCTTGCTTATGTATGAATGTTTGTGGTGGTCGAATGGCAACCTTGTCTCTGTGTGTCAGAGTGCCGTGGGGCAGCTGTGGCTACACTGCAGTTCATCACCACCAGAGTGTGATTGAGTGTCTAAATGAATAATAGATTCACTCTAAAACACTTCAGGTGACTTGAAAGTGCTACACAAATCTAATGTATTACTGTTATTATTATTCCAAATCAACAGGCATGAGCGTCTCCCAGCAGCTGCCTGGCACAATGAAAAATTACTCTGACTCTCAAAAAAAGAAGTTATTTCTGTTGGCGAGATGGTTCAAGTAAAGTGAAGGTCAAGAAAACATTTTGAAAGAAATTTCTTGTCGGATTTTGTTGAAAAAAATTTCAAAATTCTGGTGCGACCTTGAATTTTAAAGAACGACACATAAAAAATGGTGAAATGGGTGGAAAACATGTCATGCAACTTTATTACAGTGAGAGTTGTAACGCTGATTAACTTCTGGGGCCTAAGAATACAACTTGTCATACAGGATATAACCTGATTCAGCCACGCCCGTTCTGTCCGGTACAGCAGGTGGGACAACTGAAGTCAAACAAATCCGTTAAAGTCAGTTTGCTTTATTCAAATGAAATGCAGCAGGTGAGACAAACTGCACCTGTTCAACTGAAAAAAATCTAATCTTCAACCTTTGTTTGGGTATTTTCCATACTGGGCCAATTTTTTGACATATTTGTCTAAACATAACATGTGCCACTTGTAATGTAATGTCATTTAATCAACTATAACACTAACTGCTAAATTTCTAGTCCTAAAATAAACTCTCATAAGATTACATCAGAGGTGTAAAAATGACTTCAAATATTTCTGGTTCATTGTCAATAATTGTAGAATACAACCAAAAATGGAATCTCCTCTAAAAATGCTAGTACTTTTTATTAAATAATCATTTAACACTTTGCAGCTGCAGCTCACAATTTGCATCAAATCACATTGTACAGGAAAGTCTTACCACTGCACAAAAATTGTTGCAAATAAGATGAAATATGGATATTTTAGAGAGAAATTAGTTGAGAAATTTCCAGGTGGACTTTGCACCTGTGCCATTGTGTGCCAATGACTGTTTTGGTGTGTTTAAGTTGGAGTTAGTTTCTGGAAGGCAGGTAGGTCTCCTTTTTATGGGGAAGGAAACAGGAAGCCGTGCTCTCATAGGCTAGTTTGTTAGCCAATCAGAGTCCAGCAAATTTGCATAATGAGTATTAATGAGTTGGAGCTAAAGCCGAGCGAATCTTCACGCAGACAGATTGAAAGATCTGTTAATCAGTGTTTCCTAATTATTTTTTAGATATAAAATGTTTCATATTACTGGTTAATACTTAAGAAATAACCACAAAGTTATGAAATTTGTGTGAAATGACCTCTTTAATTCAACTTTTTACATCATTTAAACCTCTAAACAATGTAATAATGTTTGTTTTTATGTGTTTTTGGTACATTTCTAACTATGAGAAGAACTTTCAGCTGATAATTCCTCTATTTGGGGACAGGTGTTTCATCCTCTGACTGAGGTGAGGGACTGAACAGCCTCAGGATGTTTTCTCTGCAGCTGCTTTGATTGTTAGATCCCTCCCTGTCACGTCTACGATGAGGCAGCGACGGCAAAATGTCAGCAGATTATTGTCAACACCCGATTACCCTTTATTCATTTTGTTCATTTATACTGTGTTGTTTATGCTTCATGGAGATTTATGATCTTTTTGTTGTTTCGGGAGGTGATTTCAAATCAGACACTCTGATCATTTAGAATTAGTGTTCAGCAAATGTGTTTTTCCTGTAATTAATGTGCCGAAGTTGTCCAAAACCCATCGGAACATAGTAATGGTGATGCTTAATAATGAGCAGTTCGTTGGTGATTAAACTAGCAATGCAAATGTTGATGAAAATATTCTTATTAATAAGAGTTTTTTTTTAATTCATCACACTGAGTTGAGGTGGTTTCCCATCTAGAGGTCACGAACTGGCAGGAATCTGCTAGTTTATGGAGTTTAACACCGTAGCAGCTCAGCCAAAGGTCATGACCCCGACTTCTCTGAAAAAAAGGACAAACTCTACATTTGTTGGTCCGCCCTGCAGACCTTCCAGCTTCATATGTGAGCTGACTTCTTAACAAGTGAGAGGAGAATTTGCCCTCCGGCTGTGGCCCAGTGCAATCATAGTTTGATTAATGGAAGGCCTGACACGGCCTCATCTTTCCGTCTCTGTGGTTTTAATCCCACTTAAAAAGTCACAGTGAAAGGTTACTGTAAATGTCATTATGAGAGTTTCATTCCCCCCCAACACCAAATGTCAGGCTTTGAACATTTTATGCTCCTTTGTGTTTTCTCTGTAAAAGGTACATATACAGTCCTGCATGTGTGTATATTGAGTTTGGACCCGAGTTAATTCAGTTTTAGGGGAATCGTTTGAACAAAGGACTTTTACATTTTTTACATCGACTTGCAGGTCCTGTTTTCACCAGTGTTTGTTAGTTTGTCTGTTAGCAAGATAACTCAAGAACGATGGGTTTTGATGACATTTACAGCAAAGGTCATAAAAGGCCCATGGAAGAAGTGAGTAGATTTTGCGGGTGATCTGGATCACCGTCTGGTGCCAGGAACGTTTTTAAGGATTCTTCATCCCTGTGAGATAGAAACTGTTTTTAACACATCTGCAATAAACGTTTAGTAAAAAAAAATACAGGGTGAGTTTCTAGCAGGTTTTACAAGGTACCAAGGACTGATCTGGATCAATGACTGATCTGGATCAATGACTGATCTGGATCAAGGACTGATCTGGATCAATGACTGATCTGGATCAATGACTGATCTGGATGATGGTATCAACTTGTAACAAACACCAAAAGACAGTCGAGACGCTGTAGAATCAGAAATGCGTTAATGGTCAAAAGTTCTGGAGCTCGATCCAGAAGAAAACTACCATTACTGTGAATAACTACTGAACTAATAATGAATCAATGTAAGTCTAATGGCTAAAGGTGTTTCATTATCAAAGAATCTGATAATGTAGAAACAACAAAGATGAGACTCTTATTTTTAGTGTAAATCACAGTATGGGGAGAACCGAGGCGCTCGGCAAAGGTCTGCGCTCCATGAGTGTTTTTATATTTTATTTCAACATTGATTGTTTATCCTATCTGGTATTTAAGTTTATCCTCTTTTTATAAAACTGTTTCAAAAGAAATGTTAAAAATGAATAGATTAAAGTCTGAATGGTTTCAACAGGGCAACAGAAAAACAAGCTACACTTTACAAAGCTTTAAAAACTGGGACTCTGAAATCATTGCAAGTTGTTAAATGAATAAGATTCTGTTTCTTATTGACTTTAGTATGTAAATAGTTCATGTTAAACAGAGAACCTGTAGAACTCTTATTACTGAAGGAATTTGTCTTTTCAAGAACCTGCTGCCTCTCAAGACGAGGGAGTTTAGATACATCCATCCATTTTCTGAACATGCTTCTTCCTGTTCAGGGAGCTGGTGTCTGTCTCCAGCAGTCTTTGATCGAGAGGCAGGGGACACCCTGGACAGGTCTCCAGTCCATCGCAGGGCCACACATAGACAACCTAGGGACAATTTAGAGTCACCAATTGACCTCTTGCATGTTTTTGAACTGTGGGAAGAAACCGGAGTCGCAGGAGAAAACCCACGCATGCACGGGGAGAACATGTAAACTCCATGCAGAAAAGCCCCAGCCTGGATTCAAACACAGGCAACAGCTCAACTAACTGCACCACCGTGCGAAGTTTGAATACTTTTAAACTGCAGCTTAAAACAGGAAGAAACGACTTGATTCACTTACTTTCCACCAATAACTGGATTTATTATTGATGAAACTTAAATCAGTCCTAGATTTAGAGACAATAACTGGTAATTAGTGTGTCACTTTTAACAATTTAAAGCACTTTACATGCCCACAAACACAGAGAATGTGCAAAAGGCCGTTTTTAAAGCAGAATATTTGACCCGTTACAACAGAGAGACCTTGTCTCACAGCAGGAAGAACAACACCACCTTTGTCTCTGTACTTGTGTTAATTCATGACTCGTTAACTCTTATCGTGATTTTTATATCCTCGTCCTTTCAAACTGTTCTTGGTGTGCAAGTTAAAACCAGACCCAGAGATTAGGAAGGTTGTTGACTTTATTCAGCAGACTGATCCCGACCTTAAACGACCTCTGTAGCAAATACACAAACAATGACTGCTCAGATTATTCCTCCTGATTGCACTGTTTCCACTCACTTCTCATTTATCTCTCCACCTATCAGTCATGAGGCCGCGAAGATTTTTGCAGAACCTGCGAAATAAAATCAACAGCTTATCTTACTGTTCACATAATTTTATATGCAAATTTGGGAATTTTCTTCTGAAGATGAAAATAAAATTAAACAAATCCAGTTTGCTTGTGTTACAAGTATGAAAAACATCCACCCTAAAATAATCTAACGTTCTCACTACACAACAGATTTGTATGTATTGTGAAGCAACATGTATGGCAACACTGTAATTATTATGCCATTAGCATAAATCTGCATCGTTGTTAACTGCTGATTATGCTTTACAAATTTCTGTTGATGCATTAATGATCTTTTGAAGAAGCTTTATTAACTCCTGTAAAATAAGACACACAATATGATACTATGCAAAACAATATACTTTGTCCCTCTGGGGAAATTTGTTTTGGACTTGTCTCAAAAGCTGTCTTCTCACCAAAATAAGGCAATCCACAAATAAACCAATAAAGCAGTTATATAGTAAAAGATATGATCTCCCATTAAAAATATTGCACAATTAAAATCCTCCAAAAAAGCTGGAAAAACAAAAAAAGACCCTCACTACAGTACCACAAGAAAATGTTCTATACTCATTTAGATTTTTTGAGACGTTACCATTTTGTCTGAAGTTGGAATAAATGAATTTTTAATTAGATTCAGTCTGCATTTAGGAACTCTTTACCTTCTGCCTGCAGGGAGGAGCTCACACTGTGAGTCTTCAGCGACACCGGACCCATTTTACTGGGACACGTGCCTCAGGACAGGATCTCCTGTGTCCTAGTTTCTGATCAGGTTGCAGAAACATACCTAAAGGCACGCAAACCAAAGTCTGCACATCCCTTTAATTCTCAAAGTAATGCAGTTTGTCCACGTTTAGATGAGATATTATGGAAGATCTGCCGTCCACACTGATAATAGTTTATATGAAATAAAGCCTGATGGAAGTGAGTGAATTGCAGTTCTGTTTGCAGGTGGAAATAAAAGACATTTGCTATTTTATTCTAATATTACAAGTTGGTACAGGCTGTACAGGCCCCTGCTCCAAAAAAGAGAGCATGAGGGGTCTTACAAAACCTTGTTTATGGATGGAGTTATGAGTCCTGTATCAGCGGGGGGAGGATCCAAAAATATTCACAGATGATAAAAGATCCTTTTAAGGTCACAAACATGACGTGACAAAGAAATAATAACCTCTAAACTAAAGTAAAGCTGGAGATAATAAACGACAACAATTGGATAAACACTATCACAGCTGGTCGTGTTTATCTGCAAGCAGCAACCGGCTGCAGGATGAAGAGGTTGAGCTTGATTGTCAACAAGGTGACTCATCAGTTATTGCTGGTGTTTAATGAAGCCCAGTGAAATACTCTGCTGTACAACATCCACAAACAAACACTGCTATGAGAGTAACTGCTGCAGGTTACATCCAATATGGTTTGTTTTTAATCACATTTTTTCCCTCGTAAGTGCCCAGAAAAAAAACACAATGATGCTTTTTTTTTTTTTTTTGCAGCATGTCGGACGTGCCAGCTCTGATTCGTCAGCATTAACCTTTACTGCATCATTCCTCTTGAAGTTGTCAGTCTTTCATATTCACCCCTCTGTGACCTGTGTGGGTTCTTTTCCTTCTCACTCATCATATTGCACCAGACTCTGGACTATACTTAAAGTCTGTTTCCTTCTCTGTCTGGACGCCAGCCAATAATATCCAACAGTTTATGAATACTAAAGAAAAAACAAAACAAAAAAAAAGCCTTTTCTATGAGTTCTAAACAAAAGCACATTAAAAAATGATTTCTGTCTTGTTTTATCAGCTGATTAACCTTTTTAAGATGAACACAACAGATTCACAAACATGAAGAAAAGCGTGAAATCACAACAAGCTGTTGTTCTCATTAGTGCAAAAAATTATAACTCAGAAATGAGAGACGGATTTAATAATATAGTCTTTTAAATTTGGAGCTATGTTAAAGAAAGTAGAACTACTTTACAATTTTTAGAGAATCCCAAATAAATATTATTTAAATAAGCTAAAAAGCAAAAAATATTAATGTCATTTTACTTTTAGGGTTCATTGGAAATTTTTCTTCAAACAGGTGAATTATAGTAAATTATAGCAAACAGCAGTAAAACATTGTAATAAGAAGAGTGGCTGTAAAAAAACTATCAGAAACATTATAATGCTGTACTCATTTTAGTTGTATTAAATTGCTACAACGCTCGTGTCAAACTGTTATTTATTTGGCATTTCTGCTGCTTATGTTGGAAAAACAAACACTTTTTTAGCAGCATTATTAAGTTTTAGTCTTACAGTAAAATCACTCTTTAAGAACTAATCCCAAATCTTGTCTCAAGATGTTTCAGCGGTTCTTTAGTTTAATGTTGATTTTACGAGTAAATTTAATATGGAGCCAAAAACTAAACAATCTAAAGCAAAATCAGTGAATCTGAGCTGCTAAAATAGTTATAATATTTGCTTTTCACATCATTTTTTTATTGAACATCTTAGTTACAGCTACATTCAGCATCAGACACACAGTTCAGCACAGAACAGAAAATTATTGTAAGAGTAACTTGGTCAGAAGCCAAAACATGAGTCACATTTGAAACCTTCATTTTATGATGATCCAATATGAAACATTAACTTAGCTCAGTTGGATTTGGCAGATTATTTGTGTAAAAATATGTATTTGCAAAAAATATTTACTCTTACATGGTGCCACATTTGGGGGAAAATATATTTTTAGGTTGAGCAGCAGGGATGAGTTTGTTTGTTCTATCTTTGATAAACTTGCCAAATCTTCCCTGACAATGCCAAACAGCTTATTCATCTATTGACTCTCGTTTAATTCCATTTATTGGATTAAATTATTAAAATCTGAAGAAACAAAACAGATTAGTGATTTAAAATTCAATCATTTAATAAACAAGGGCCACTGAAGCATGTGGAGGAACCGCACACAGCTGCAGCAACCTGGCCCCGCCTCCTCATGCCTTCCATTCTTTAACCAACATCTGTAGCGTTTGAGTGGAAGTGGTTGTGTTTGTTGCTCTGATTCGAGCAGCAAAAATAAATTGATAGTGTTCAGTAGGGACGAGGTCAAGACTGTTGGTGGGCCATTCCAGCCTCTCTGCCCCACACCATCACACTCCCTCCACCAAAAACTGTGACTCCTGCATCACTTTGTCCTAATTAGGATGTCCATGTTCCAGTGCACATGCTCTAGAAACCAGCTCAAATAGAGCTGAAGGTATGAGACTGGAGATTGGTTGTGTGCAGTCTGTTCTGGCTTGTCTGTTCCATGTTGTCCTACAGACCTTGACTGCAAACATAGTCGGCTGCCTACAGGTCCTAAAGTGTTGACAGGATGAGGACACTGTCTTTTTGTGGTGTCGTCTTCTTGGGACACCATTGCTGCTTTTCCACCGACAGAACACGATGTGGCTCGGTTCACTTTAGCCCCCTGCGGACCCTTTTCCACCGTCTTTCTCGGGTCTTAACCGCGTCATTCTGCTCCAACCCGGCCTCTTTTTTCAGACAACCTCCTCAGTGGTCCAAAGCGGCCCAAAGCGGGCCCACACGCCCACCTGTCTACTGATTGGTCCAGTAAACTGCTACCAGTGACACGACTACCTACATAGTGGTTGCCCCTGATTGGCCCCGCTGTGTGTGGTGTTCACGTGGTGTGATATAGAAGCGCTCCCGCAAAAGGCTTTAAAAAAAAACTCCCTGCAACCCTATAAATATTTTTATTTTAAAATACAACTGACTTTGGACAATGGTGACTTCGTCCACAAGAACCAAAAATCAAACCAACCAAAATGACACACGTATATCCGCCATTGTTGTTGTTTTTTCACGCGCTGTGACGTCCCGGAAAAAGATTTTGTGCGGCACTTTTCATAGCCAGATGGGCACGCCCATATCCCCACTTACGTCTGCTTTATGTTTCCACCGCCTCAAGCGAGTTGATCCGCGCTATACTGTACCGCCGTGCCGATTTGTCGGTGGAAAAGGGGCACATGTTTGAATCGTACTCCTGACATCCTCTTTATGACTTAAAATAATACTGTAACTTGCTTTTATAGAACACCAACCTGTAGTTGTCTTGTGGCACAGGTCCTGTCCAGGTGTCACATGCTTGAGAAAGACACCACCTGACTGCTGTAGGAGGGTCCATGCAGGGTACCAGACGCTCTAAACAAGAGTCAACAGCAGACTAAACTGTTTGGCACTGAGATTTCATCATTTTTCACAGGCAGAACTCACATATTGAACTCTGCTGCTCAAACCAGAAATGCTTTTATCTTACAAAACTTACAAGTTTATAGTTTCAGTAATATAAGATTCACTTCCATGAACCATTTACAAAAAGATAGTTAGGGTTAGGGTTAGACAGACAGAAATATTTATTTATTTTTAATGCCAAATTATTTTACTAAAGAAAAAGTTGCTACAGTTGTTTTCTAAGAACATGAATATAATAACGATAATAATTTAAAAACAATTACAAATCTTCTAACCTATCCAACAAACAGTTTTCAGAAATAAAATTAAACTTTAGTTACATACTTTGAGAAGAAATGCTTGACGGATTCGTCCCCTGAAGACGTTTCTGGAAAGCCGTCCACATGAATCCAACCGATATTTCAGAAGATATTTTATTCTAGACCAAGCGGTGGACCAACCTAACAAAGTAACACTGCTGTGTAGTGCCCTAAAGCTATGGAGCAAGCCAGGGGTGAAATTGGGATTTGTGGAGAAGGCATCCCTGATCCAAGTGGGAATTGGGTAGAGTTTCCACAAATCACACTCCAATGGATTTGTGAAATTTCAGAGAAGGATGTTTTATATAGAACCAGATAGGTTCTTCTTGGAAGAGCAGAGAATGTTTATTTTATTATTATCATTATTGTTACTATTTGTTATTTCTGTGAGAAAATCCATAAATAAGTCAGCGTAAAAGTTTTCTTCGCTGAAACAATTTGAAAAAAACCTGCACAAGTTTCAAAGAGACGTTGTTCATTTTATCCAGATGTTTTCACTCACGACCGCTGGAGATCGGCACAAACTCCCTTCGAACCTGAACAGGAATGAGCAGATATAAAAATGGATGAATGTTTTTATTCATTCTTTGCAGAAAGGGTTGAAATATTTATTTGGACAGTAATTTACTGACTTCTGATAGATAATAATTAGATAATAATTTAATCCTAACAGTTCAGAGTTTTTAAACGGAGGTTGCTGTGGGAAGATCATTAGCTATTTGTTGCATGTAGCACTTTGACCACATTCAGCTCAGAGAAACAGATGAATCTGGACAGGATTGATGATCTAGTTACTTGTGGGACCGAGACCAAAATGGAATGTTGCTGTATTGAAACAACTCCAGCAGTTCAAGTAAATAACTTCTCACTACCATCAGTTTTACACTGAATAGTTATTTTAACAAAAATATGATGATATCCTAGCAGAAAGTGTCACATGACACCCTGAAAGTGCTAGCTGCTACTTTTATTGTTATTATTATTGCAAAATAATTTAATTATATGTAAACAACCTGGTAATACTTATCATCGATTATATAAATGGTTATAGGGCTGGATTTGCATGTACTTCTATGAAATGTTTGGGATTGGGCTTTTTTTAATACATCTGTGACCATAAGCAGCTGTTAGTGCCACAGAGCTAATAAAAATAAAATAATAATAATTCAACCTTATTCATCTCACAATGGAGAAATTCACTTCTGCATTTGACCCATCCCGTGGGAGCAGAGGGCTGCCGGTGTCAGGGCACCCGGGAGGCAGTTTGGGATTCAGAATCTTGCCCAAGGATGCATCGACACATGACTTGTGTGGGATGGGGATCGAGCCTCCAACCTCTTGAATCGAGGACAACCTCCTTCCCCTTTCGACCATGGCTGTCCCCTGTATGTCTTCAAACTTAGGCTGTTCACAAAGCTATAAAAGGTAAGATGCTCATTATTTGTAATCTTCCCACAGAACTCCAGAAGAGCCAATTTATTCATTTAAAAATGTAACTGAAGGAATGTATGCTAGTTCAGTCCCATGTGGCTTTTAGATCAAGAAAAGGAGATAAAAACCACCAACTTGTGCTGAGAGAGCAAAACACACCTGCTGAAGATGCACAATTTTTAAAGAATTCTAAAATATTAGTCTGCAAAAACTGTTTTGAGATTTTAAAAAGGATGGCATTAGTAAAACAGAACTTCTTTTTGGTTTGGTCTTTTTATCCCTCATATATCTATTGTATACCTTGTGATCTGGGCTGCACGGTGGAATAGTGGTTAGCATGTTCTCCCTGTGCATGTGTTGGTTTCTCCAGAGACTCTGGCTTCCTCCCACAGACAAAAAAATATGCTTGAGGTTAATTGGCAGCTCTAAATTGTCTCTAAGGTGTGAGTGGTTACTTGTCTGCATGTGGTCCTGTGATGGACTGGCGACCTGTCCAGGTGTGACCCCGCCTCTCACCCAATAATCACTGGAGATATACACCACCTCCCTGTGACCCTGAATAGGAAGAAGCAGGTACAGATAATGACTGACTGACATTTGGCATCTGTATCATGCAAAAAATCAGATCAGAATCAGCCCAAATTGTCAATCTGATCAGCCTCTTTACATAACCTGCCCTGATGCTCCGCCCCCAACAGGTAACTGCAGATGTGATCACACGCACCACAACAGACTTATTAAAGAATCTTCAACGTCTTGCTGCAAACGTTGAAGGATCTAACCCTTCCTGAAGAAGTCTAGTCTGCTCTTTCCCTTCCTAAAAACAGCATCACAGTTGTGTCTCCAGTTCAGTCTGTTGTCCAGGTGAACACCAGGTATTTATACTCCTCCACTACCTCCATGTCTTATCCCATGATGGAAATGGGTTTTACATGCTGCTCTTACTAACATCCACAATCAATCCTTTGTCTTGTTAACATTCAAGCTGAGATGATTGTTCCCACACCAGGACACAAAGTGGTCCACCAGTTCTCTGTACTTTGTCTCTTCTCCATCTCTGATCCAACCAACAACTGCAGAGTCATCAGAGTATTTCTGCAGATGACAGAACGCTGACCTGTACCGAAAGTCTGAGGTGTACAGAGTGAAAAGGAATGGTGAGAGTACAGTACCCTGTGGTGCTCCTGTGCTGCTGATCACCTGCTCACACACACAATCTATGATATTTCATAAAACAAATCCAATGCTTTAGTTTCTCTGATGGAGCAGTTGACAAATTGTTTGAAGTGACGCGATTACTGTTTTTCTACTCATGCACAAATAGATAGAAGAATCTCATACACTTGGTAATAAACCACATTCCACCTCCAGTGCTTTAATCGTCCACACAGGTAACGGTTTTGAAAGTGCTTTAGCTTTCATTACAACACAAATCACAAATCAGTGCTAGTTTAACTTTCCTTTAGGCGAGCTCACCGTTCAGCAACCGCCAATACGTTAGCAATAGCGCACAGGATTGTGATCATTCACAATATGTGTGTGTAGCTGGATATGTGAGGAAGTGTTTCAAATGTGTTTGTGCTGGAGCTCATCCATGAATGAGACTATGTGCAAGACAAAGAAAAGCATAATCTACCGGTAATGGAACATGAAACTGAGCAGAAAATTGCAAAAGAAATGACTCCTAGGGAGGGTGTCAGCACTGATGAAATAAAGCTCCTCATGTGTGACCTAATAAATGTGCACAGAGGGGCTAATGTCCCCTATAATCATCCCTCTATTCTTATACACATTAGAGGAAAAAACCCACAAACATGTACACACATGGCTTGAGTACCCACAAAAGTTCAAAAGTGGTCTATAATGGCTAGCCGGTGTTATTATGTTCCATTTTAGGTTTAAAGCTAACTGCTGTACAGATCTTTACACTAGCCAGTTCCTGATGGCAAAGTTATTTATTCCTACAGCCAGGATATTATATCATATATTTGTCCTATGTAGAAGTTCAATTTTTGACTCTATGCTACAGTTTTTACAGGACGTAGAACTAAAATAAGGAAAAAAAAAAAAAGACAGTTTTCCTGAGCAGAACACGCAATACTGGGATGTAGTCTGTAACAATAATTTAACTCTAAGTTTTGAATGTATTTTTTATACTAAAAACTATAAGACATCTAAAAGTAAGTTAAAAAAACACAGTTCAAGAAGACATGTTTATCACATGTCCAATGTCCATCTATGAAAGGTTCAGAGAAAAGGTAAATAAAGCTTTAAATAGGTTATATAATTTCATTGAACTTTAGTGAATGAATATCACAAAACAAACTTAGAGGACTAAAAGTAAACCATCATTTCATAATTTATCACATCACATCATACTTTGAAAACCGCTGTCTGGTAGAAAACAGTTTAACCTGTTGTAAACCTTTTGTTGACCACTAACTTGATATTTGCTAATAATTTTACATACACATAAATACATACACTACTCACAAAAAGTTAGTGATATTTGTCTTTTGGAAACATAACAAGAATGTTTTCAGAAACATAAGTTAACACCATAGTGTTACATTACATACATGTCACATTTTGTGATGTTTGTGAGTTGGACCCAAACGCAGGAGGCGAGAGCCAGAATCTAAAAGTAAGAACACTTTATTAAATAACAAAAGTAAAAGGCTGACGTTGCAGCAAAACAATGAAACCAACTTACTATGGGGAGAAATGGGAGTGAGAAGAGGTACAGTGGGGCAAAAAAGTATTTAGTCAGCCACCAATTGTGTAAGTTCTCCCACTTAAAAAGATCAGAGAGGCCTGTAATTTTCATCATAGGTATACCTCAACTATGAGAGACAAAATGAGGAAAAAAAATCCAGAAAATCACATTGTCTGATTTTTAAAGAATTTATTTGCAAATTATGGTGGAAAATAAGTATTTGGTCACCTACAAACAAGTAAGATTTCTGGCTTTCACAGACCTGTAACTTCTTTAAGAGGCTCCTCGGTCCTCCACTCGTTACCTGTATTAATGGCACCTGTGTAAACTCGTTATCAGTATAAAAGACACCTGTCCACAACCTCAAACAGTCACGCTCCAAACTCCACTATGGCCAAGACCAAAGAGCTGTCAAAGGACACCAGAAACAAAATTGTAGACCTTCACCAGGCTGGGAAGACTGAATCTGCAATAGGTAAGCAGCTTGGTGTGAAGAAATCAACTGTGGGAGCAATTATTAGAAAATGGAAGACATACAAGACCACTGATAATCTCCCTCGATCTGGGGCTCCACGCAAGATCTCACCCCGTGGGGTCAAAATGATCACAAGAACGGTGAGCAAAAATCCCAGAACCACACGGAGGGACCTAGTGAATGACCTGCAGAGAGCTGGGACCAAAGTAACAAAGGCTACCATCAGTAACACACTACGCCGCCAGGGACTCAAATCCTGCAGTGCCAGACGTGTCCCCCTGCTGAAGCCAGGACACGTCCAGGCCCGTCTGCGGTTTGCTAGAGAGCATTTGGATGATCCAGAAGAGGATTGGGAGAACATCATATGGTCAGATGAAACCAAAATAGAACTTTTTGGTAGAAACTCAACTTGTCGTGTTTGGAGGGGAAAGAATGCTGAGTTGGATCCAAAGAACACCATACCTACTGTAAAGCATGGGGGTGGAAACATCATGCTTTGGGGCTGTTTTTCTGCAAGGGGACCAGGACGACTGATCCGTGTAAAGGAAAGAATGAATGGGGCCATGTATCGTAAGATTTTGAGTGAAAACCTCCTTCCATCAGCAAGGGCATTGAAAATGAGACGTGGCTGGGTCTTTCAGCATGACAATGATCCCAAACACACTGCCCGGGCAACGAAGGAGTGGCTTCGTAAGAAGCATTTCAAGGTCCTGGAGTGGCCTAGCCAGTCTCCAGATCTCAACCCCATAGAAAATCTCTGGAGGGAGTTGAAAGTCCGTGTTGCCCAGCGTCAGCCCCAAAACATCACTGCTCTAGAGGAGATCTGCATGGAGGAATGGGCCAAAATACCAGCAACAGTGTGTGAAAACCTTGTGAAGACTTACAGAAAACGTTTGACCTCTGTCATTGCCAACAAAGGCTATATAACAAAGTATTGAGATTAACTTTTGTTATTGACCAAATACTTATTTTACCACCATAATTTGCAAATAAATTCTTTAAAAATCAGACAATGTGATTTTCTGGATTTTTTTTCCTCATTTTGTCTCTCATAGTTGAGGTATACCTATGATGAAAATTACAGGCCTCTCTGATCTTTTTAAGTGGGAGAACTTACACAATTGGTGGCTGACTAAATACTTTTTTGCCCCACTGTAGTCCAAAAGCGAAATGAGGAGGGGACACGAGTAAACATGGATGATGAATGACGAGCATAAGTTATGACAGTTGTTTTGTTAGTGCTGCTAACCTGCCTTCTCTTCCTTCCTCTCTCAGCTATATATGCTGGAGCGCTCCTCCAGCTCTGAGTGCCTCACCGGTCACCGCGCTGCTGTCAATCCTGCCACAGTAACGACTGTGCAGACAGCCCCTGGAGCCGGAAAGAGGACTCAATTCAAACGGGGTTGCGGTCGTGAGCTCTCCGACCTGCGCTCTTCCCCCGTTCTCGGACCCGTGTCCTGGAGCATCCTCCAGTGCCAGTGCCTCTGCGTGGTGAGTAACCCGCCTGTCGTGAGCACTGGCTTGCACACGGATGAACTAGAGCTCAGTTGCGGGAACACGCGACTGGCTCTTTCCCTCTGGCTCCTGTCTGTCCCTGGTCGCCTCTGGATCCACACCTCTCCGGCGAGCGCGCTGCTGCCTCCCCTGCTGGACCCACGCAGGCACCGACAGCATCGCGCCCCGGACCTCTCCGCTCTGCCTCGATTCCTGGAGCACCACCCCCGCTGCAGTGTCCCTCGGATCTCACCACACGCAGCTTCAGTCACCGCGTCACCGTGAGTATCTGAGCACTATCCCCGCACACTGCAGCGGGCTGTTTGTGTATGTAGCTAACAAGCCTCTCCTCCAGGATCGAGTCTCCACCCCACTGCCGTTCCAGTCCTGTGTTTTTCATCGTGCACATTTTCATTAACACTGTTCCATTGTCTTGTGTACGATATATAATAAACTCACTTTCACTGATCCCTGGTTCTCGTGTGTGTGTCTTGGAGTTGGGTCGCTTTGGAGTTCAGTTCAACCCCCCCTACCTGGTAACTGAACCTGACAGCTTTTATACTAAATGAACACAAAAGAAGCTTAATGATGGGACAAGACACAGCTGATCAGGAAACAGGAGGGAACCAACCGGAAGACACAAGGATAACAGGAAGCACAGATAATATCAAACTAAAAGCAGAACAGGAAGTACAAATGCTGTCAAAATAAAAGCAGAACAGGCAACTGAGACAAAAGACAAGACGAGGAAGAGGAGCTGGTGCTGGGAGACAGAGAGGAACACATAACCCCAAAACAAACCCATAACACAATCCAGGGGAGAAGAGCAAAACCACAGATGGAATAAATAAGGAAAAAACACTCTAAATGAAACAAAAAACCCAGAGTCATGTTGACTCTCATGTTGTTCATAACTTGACTTGTTGTCTGTTGAGGCATCGTGTATGAGCCTCGGGTCATTGAAGCTTCTGGGGTTCAGAGGTACGAGTCTCTACACTGTGACTCATTGGATCCCACGGGGTTTCTATGGTATTCTGGTCTGGAGAAAGTTCAGGTCTCTCCATTTGAGGTACCTCAGTCTCCAGCAGAGGTGCTCTAATGATGTGACCTGGATGAGCTGGAGCATTCCATGAACGTGAAATTAGGCTTGTGTTGTTCATCTCACAGAGACTGGATTAATTATGTTAGTTAGGTAGTTTGAACTGTCTCATTCCCAAGGTGTTGAGTTAGACTCACCTGTCCACACTGTAACACCACAAAAGGTTTGTCTGGAGACAACAGTGGCTGATGCAGAGCGCTCTCCTCGATGTCTCCAACATCGTTGGCGGCCATCGTTTCTGCTCAACAAGAATCGACTTTGATCAGAGAACATCCCTGAGACCCCCTGGCTGCTTGTCAAGGTACAATAATAGTATCTAAAAAAGTGAATTCCTCTAAATATGAAGGTAAATTCTCTAAAAATGATAACATGCAACTTTAAAAATAGATTGTTAACCTCTTCATGAATCACACTCAGTTCCTCTGGTTTTATCGTCTGATAATTAGATAAACTGACCAGGAAGACCAGTTCTGTTCTAGGATACACCCTGGATTCAGTGCAGCTAGTTGGGGGACAGAAGGACTCAATAACATCTCTGATGGACAGAGTCTCCCACCCCATGCATGTAAATGTTGCTGAACTGTAGAGCTCCTTCAGTGAGAAACTGCTGCACCCTAGATGCATGAAGGAGCGTTTCCGCAGGTCCTTCCTCCCTGCAGCTGTCAGAACTGCTCCCAACAAACATTATTATAACATAATAAACAACAAACATTACACACTGTAAACATATCTTTGCAATTCTAAACTATTTATTGCAGCATGCATTGAAGATATCAGGGGACAGAGGATGGAAATTAGCCTAGGCAATAATCCTGCATTTGTGTATATTTCGCATTAATTGTATTGTATACTTTTATGAATGCATTGTCCCTTTAAATAAATAAATACAAATACAAATATCTGTGTTGAGTTATGATGCAAAACAAAATAAGACAAAATATAGTTACAAATATAGACGCTAAAAAGAAGTTCTACCTATAGATATGTCTGAGAAAGGCTTCAGGTGCAGTGACAGTGTCCGTTCTAACTCATCAGTCTGGGGGTTCACAGTGATTATTTTGCTCCACATGAGGTCTTCACTCCTTCCCTGTCCCCTTCTGTCTCCACGGTGACATTAGTGTTGATGGGGCAGCTGGAAGTGACACAGCAGGGGAATTTGATTTGACGTTAGGGAATTGGACAAAACTATATTCAGCTGCTCTCATAGTCTGACCTGCCCTTGACTGCTGCTGCCGCTGTAGAGAAAGTGCTAAATGACCCCTGTGTCAAAGATTAGCAATGCTGGACATCTCCTCTGTGAATACTTGAAAAGTGTTCAAGCATATGTTGGACTCTGTCAACCTACCGTGGGTAAATAAAGGTTAAAAAATAGCAAACTGATTGTTTGCAGCCATCTGGCAGTGGCAGTTTCTCTACAGCATTAGATGCAACTCATACACTCCCAGTGGGATTCTGGCCAGCCAGCCAGGCAGCCAGTCCATCAATAGCGTTTGGTGGAGCATAGATAAAACCTTATACTGAGGGAGGAGGGAGGGAAGGACCCAAGGAAGGAAGCAGGAAATAGGAGAAGTGAAATATTGATGGGAAATGTGAGGTACAAAAATAGAGCAGATTGCAATCCCAAAGAAAAGCAGAGGATGTACACAACACATAAGCACACGCACACACATAATGGTGTTTTTGTGCAAAGCTGTGATACAGCAAGAAAACCAAAATACATCCACTTACCACAAGTGCTTCTTAATAGCCTAAAATAGACGTTGACTATCTTTCAGATCTTTTTTTGTAATATTCATATGTCAATATCATAAAAAATATATATCCTCTTTCATCCTGAGGTCAGGACACACAACAAATACAAGAATGCACAACTAGGTGCAACAAATGGGAACTAAAAAATGTTCTTAGTGTCATTTTACACTTTGTATACTTCCATAAAACTAAAGAAGAAACAGCACAAAGTTTATTACATGCTTTCATTTGCTTGTTGGTATATAAGTGTTAGACTTCAAATATTATTTTTACTATTTTAACCTTGACAGTGCCAATCCAAACAAATATGTTTTAGAAATAAGCTCAAGTGAAATACAGTATTTAGTTGCACACAACAATAATCTGTAAGCATCTGCCCATGATTTGGTTTTGATTTGGGACTCTGCCAGTTTAATGTTCAGAATCTGATCCAAGCAGAGGTTTTATTTTCATGAATGAAACAAAACAATAAGTCACAGCGAGTCATTGAAGCTCACACACACAGGATATGATGGAGCACTATGCCCATCCAGCCCTGACCAGCTGCAGTTAGTTAATTACTTCTGTGAATGACTCATTGAGTCAGATTTAGCCCAGCGGGATATTAAAGGAAGGCTGGATGAAGGGAAAAGAAAGAGGAATAAAAAACAAACTGTTAACTTGTCATGAAAGAGCAGTTAACAGGTTGATTAACTTTAAATTGTTTTTATCCATGTGTCACCCAAAAGTAGGTTTTGTTTACCTCATATGTGTTTATCAAGAAGAAAAGATAATGTAAAAGGCTTGAACTATGTGTGGCATTGCATGATGGTGCACCAGTGTGGGTCAGTCACATGGAAGACTATAGCTGGATTCATGCATCCGCTAAAGACCCATCGTATGGTAGCATTATGCTAGCCATGTGGGTTTTAGTGTGTAGCTACATCCTGACAAGGTATAAGAGACTTTTGCCACCATGGGGTCACATGACTTACCCCTCCCTTCCACCAGACGCGTCAGCAGTGTAATATCAGTGAAGCGTAATACATGGCTGATAGCCGTTTTTAAAGTCAATGGGACCGTAGTGTTGATAGCTTTACGCAGCAGTTCTATTTTTTACACACTACGCTTCTAAAATGCATCAAGCTCAGCAGTTCAGTTTGGACCAGACAGGAAATCAGGTGTTCAACAAAATTAAAATACCCGGAAGTTTCAAAATAAAAGGACACATGCAGATTTCCGTTTGCTTGGCTACAAAAAAAACATGACTATGGCAGGTTTGAAGTCCGTAGGTAGTGTGAAAATAAACCACATACCTTCTGGATACATGTTATCATCTTTTTCCCAGCTTGTTGTTGTGTGTACTGACAAAATCACATGTGATTTCGCAATTCTCATGTGATTTCATGATTCCCCGGGACCACCAATTTGCTGGACTCAGATTGGCTAACAAACTAGCTTATGAGAGCAAGGTATACTGTTCCTTGCCCCGCTACACATGGTAACAGAACACGTAGTCTCTTCCGGTTTGATACGTTTTATGCTAACAGCTTTTAGCCAGCAGCATGCTAGGCGTGGTTTCAACTGCGGGAGCTGATGAATACTAACGAACAAAGGAGTTGTGACGAAACAGATACAGGCCGTTCGGACTCGGGAGAACTCAGGTTTTATCACCACCTGCGTAGTTTGAGAGATAAAAACTGAAATAGAAGTTGTTGACCTGTTTTCACACCCACTATGAAGGTAAGAACACATGTGGAGCTAAAATATTCAACAGAAACCTCAGAAAAAACGTTTTTAATGGACGGGCCTCTTTTAAAAATAGTAGCTGCATCGTCATTACCTTCACTCTAAAGGAGGTTTTCAAAATATGTTGTGAAGTTACATTCTAATACGTCATGTTGGAGCGAAGACAGCAAAGCAGAGTCTCAGTCTTGACTGATGGAGGTGTTAGGCTCAGTTCTCTAAAAGACTGTTACTATATCATATCATTATGTTACTAAGAATTCCTAAACCACGCCCCCCAGGTTTGGAAACACGTGTAGCCCCAGAAGACGACCGAGTGCAAGACACTGGTCCGCAGTTCATTCAAGTACCGTAACATGGCGGAATCACCGGTAAGTGAAAACAATATAACAACAAACAACTGACATTAATTGTTACTTTGTCCTGAACCTGACGCGGAACCAGCCGGCGGCTGTTTCTCCTGCTGTGACATGGTAGAGCGGCGATCACTCCCAGCAGTGGTGTGCTGCGGTAATATGTCTCAGTTTTTTAGGAGCACAGAAGCCAAATAAATGCAGAAGTCCGTATGGCTGGAGAGACTGTCCAATCATTCCTTTCGAACCGAATCATGTGATTGGTTGATGTTTTTAGACAAATACGGGAGAACCACTTAATTATTTTGTTTTTGTCTTTCTTTTAATCTTCTCAACATATTTTTCTCCATGCTGTGTTAAAAACGTTTTTAATGGGCATGGAAAAAAATATGTTAAGCTAATTTGTTACGCAAATTAAGTATAGCAGCTTTAACTAGCTGATTTACATAGAACACAGTAACAAAATGCATCTATTTTTCTGATTGTTAACAGTTTTACACAGGTCTGCATATATGTTAGTGGTGAAACATTAAAGCCCCCAAAAGTTTAGCTTTGAAGCACAAAAAAAATGAAAGAAATAAAAGCTGTAGTGCAGAAGTTGTTTTTGCCCTTTTGGTTGTTTGCTTCAAGTAGCAGAAATCCTCAAACTCATATTTATGACAGGATTGTTTTGAGAAAGAGACCTTGTTCCCTTATGTTATTATTTTTTTCTTGCTGACTCAAATGACTTTTAATGAGAAAATTTTCAGCATTACATTGGAATTTGTTCAGAATTCAACACCTAAAAGTATTGCAGGTTCATGTATTTTTAAAAGTGACTCATTTATTCAACAGAAAATATTTCAGTCTCAAACTGGTGTGTTGAACACACTTACCACAGATCCAGGTATTACTGGAAGACTGGTTACCTTAGCAACCTAGCACCTTTTGCTGCTCTTATATTTTTGTGAGAAAATGTTGGAAGCAGAAAAAAAAGAAAGCAAGAAAAAAAACTAGAGGCCAATCGAATGACAGATGGGCAGACAGACAGTAAGAGAAGACAGCACTGGCAGCACTTAAAACACGTGCAGCCAAATTTGTGTTCAAAATTCACTTTCTGAAATCCCAGAAAATGATGCAATCTGCAGGATCTGCAGGAAAATGTCTGAATAAACTAAAAAAAAGACTTAGAGGGAAAAGGAGGAGGAGTGCTGAGAGAGCTGGAAATCTGCAGATCAGCCTCAGGCTCACAGAACACAATGTCAGAGAAAAGAAAAAAAAAACATTTCAAAACAAACACATTTACATAAAATGTCCCTGTATACAAAAAATACACTAAACAAAATTTGGATTTATACAGAAAAATAAACAAAGAGAAGTTTTGAATGCCTGCCGATGAATATGTACAAGCATGCATTTAAAAGATTGAGACAGCACTTTTCTCTACAGGCATCAACGAGAACGTCAGTCTTCTTTCTTTTTATTTCTACTGTTTTATTCCTACCTCCTGCTGAGACCCCCTGAGGTCAGTAGAAAGTACAAAAACACCACCTTGTGTAAATCTTTGCTCCTGGTTTCTATACCAAGCTCTGATTCATGATCTGCGAACACAGATTCATGAGCTCTGATTTATAATCCATGCCTACGGTTTGTTACATGCATTTATAAATGATCTCTTTGCTTAAAGAGCAACAACAAAAAAGTTCCATTTTACAAAAAGATTCAACATAAAGCAGAACATCACAATAACCAGATCAAATCAACCTATTCAAGCAGATATTCTGTTTATTAGGTTGTAATAACTTGTCCAAACAAACATTTCAAACACTTTGTACTTTATTCAGGTGTATAATTTGCATTATTTGGGCAGATATTAAAACTAGCTGCCTGTGAGGATCTAATCAAGACGTGATGAAACCTTCTGAGGATGTAAAGTCCACTGCAATGCCGGATCTTCAAACATTTCACTCACCCTGTTTAAACAGAATATTTCAATTTGATTATAACCATATCAGCTACACTGTGGTGCATTTAGTTTGTATTGTTGCCGGATCGAGCAGGAAGAGAGAATGGATGGACAGAAATAAGGTAAATATTGATTTTTCCAGGTTACACTGGACACCCTAGATATGCTTTGTTAGATCTTTAATTGCTGTCTAAGTTCATTTAGGTTTAGTTTAAGTCTTGCTAAAAAAAACCTTCTAAAAAATGAGTCACAAAATCAGTAAAGTGAGACTTGAGCTGTAGTGGTGGAAGAGATTATTGATTGTTTGCAGCAGGGATTCTTAAAGATGAAACAAGTTTTTGAATTCAGTTCGATTAAATTCAGTTTTATTTATAAAATCACCAATTCATTAAAACAAAATCATTTCAAGGCTCTTTACAGAAACAACAAGTCCAATTCGTACCCCAAATTCAAAGATGCTTTATGAAAACATTTTAATCAATTGTAATCAACTTCAGTAAGTTGTGAAAATAATATTTTGTGCTAAATTACATTTATTTTGACTGTTGAATTGCTTTTTTGGAGGGGTTGTTATTATAAAACATATGTCACTAATATCTGACCCCACCCCCTGAATAAAATCTGCCATTCCTGGATGCTAAAATAAATATTTGGTCACAAATTCATAGGACAGAGCCTGGACAGATCTCATATGAATGTGGTTTTGCAAGAATATAGACCGATTGGCGAGCGATTTGTGGAGGCTGCCATCTTGCCATCATTCATTATACTGTCATTGGATCATCATCTACTGTATGAGCATAATGAATACCTGGACTGATGATGTGTGGCCTCCAGTAACTGATAAATGTACGTATATCAAACGAATATCTATATTAATTTATGAATTAATCATTTTCTGAGAGATAAACATTTAGACTAGAGGGAAACAGTGGGTGGTTCTCAAAGCCAAGGGACCTTGCCTTGATGCCTTGGTCCCGCCCCACTTGCCTAGGAGATACGTCATCGGGACCCGCCAAGTCGCATTCCAGTGTTAATGTGCTACCAAGGCATCTGTACTCGGTTTGCCTGCTATTTAGCTAAAATACCAAGGATACATGGGACGTGCCTTGATGCCTTCCCTCGGTCACAAATTTCCCAGAATACATCACGGTAATTTTTTTAAAATGGCGGTTGAGGAGCCAGTTGTGTGGTTCATAGATTGTTATTGAGACACCTGACCAAAACACAACAGTATTTTCTATGCACCGAGACCAACTTACACTGAAAGTTGTAAACAATGACTTGGAAACTGAGGCTACGAGTTCTAGACAAACAAAGCTAACGTTAGCCAGCAACGATAGCTAGGTTTAAATTAGCTGGCTGCTCTTCTGAATGCTAGTTACTCTGGCATTATGAGAACTACAACACGGACAGTCCTCGTTCAGTAAGGGCCTGTGTATCGCACACAGTATTTTTTTTACAAATCTGGAGTTTTCTATTATTAAAACAGTTGATGACTAAACACGACCTCTCAAACTTAAGTTAGAAAAGAGAAAAACATTCACTTTTAGCTGCAAATTACTGTTTAGCTCACGACATCAATAGCTGCCTGACTGGGAGCGGTCACCACAGTAAAGGTGGCGGCTCAACCTCCAGTTATTTCACCAAATTTGTCTATCAGCACTACAAGCTAAAGATTCCTCAGTTTCTGAAAACTGTGAATACACATTAAGCTGATTTGTGATTTTTATCTAAGGGAAAGCTGAAAAGTTTAAGGCGGTATAAAGCATAAACAAATTCGGTTCCAAAACTGATTAAGATGATTATAATAAAAATCTTTTCGCTGCTCTTTTATACAATAAATATGTGACTCTCTCTTAATCTCTCACTTTCTCACACACACACACACATTTTCTGAACCCAGTGGAGGGCTCATGTCTAGCATGGCTCTTTACTCTGCTATAAATCAGACAGCTTTCACAGACTCACCACCTGGCAAACAACTGATAGGGAAAGAAAAAGGAGCGTGGCCCCAAAGAGCAAATGCAACAATAGATGGGGTTTAATGAAACAACAGATACAAGAGCAGAGGAAGGAAAGGGCAACAACGAGAAACAGATAGAAAGCCTCGGTACACGGAGAACCTCTTTGCTGTTAAAAGGAGGATAACTCAATTTGAAAATTTACATAAACATCCGTATCAGCTCCCACAGTTCAGACTGTCATGCATCGTCGTTATCTCATGCAAAATTAGGTGTTTATCCTCTGAAAATCTCCTACTATGTACATTTTTTTGTTGTATTTGTAAAAAATGCTCCATTCATGGCTGTTAATATTCTCAACAACCGTTTGACTCAAAGAATCTGAGCCTTGGTGTCTACATCTGTTTTTTTTTATTTCAAAGATGGCCTCCCTTCTCATTACAGGAAACTCCCACCTGCTGCCTGGACTGTATCATCAAATTTTATAAGGGAGAATTTTCTTTTGCCTCCGGCTATAACTGCAGCACCTGTTTTTACAGACTCTACGGTCCTGATGGGAGTTCGGAATCCAGACTCTACAGTAGTACTCATTTGCAGCTACCACTTGTAATGTGCTCCATTCAAATTAAATCAAGGTCTGAGAATAATTCTGCACAATAGGAGAGTAACCGAACATGCCGATTAATTTGAAGAGCAAAAATGCAGGGCTGTAGTGCATGACAATCGTTCCTTAAGTTTCCCCAACGCTCCGGTGCCATACACTCGGTGCAAAGAAAGATCATATTAGTCTCTCTGCTCTCTTGACACGGTGACTTCAAAGCTTTTCCTAGAAGCAGAGCTAACAGTATAATTAAATCTGGACGGATGATAGGAGAGCAAGCGTCTGCTAAATGGCCATCTTATCTTCTCCCGTCTGACAAACTGTCAAACCCTCTCCTCCATTTGAACATAATAGGATGGTGGAAGCATTGACAACACAATGATCAGTAATTGTAAGGAGGTGGGTTCTTAGTTGTGGAAAATGTCAGAGGTGACAGTGAGGTGAGATGGATGGATGAAGTTCTGGCGTGAAGTTAGAAAAGCCAAGAAATCGAAGAATTTTTATTTTATTTTCACACTTTCTCAACATGGTCGACTTAGATATCTTCCAGCAAACATTTTTGGATATGACACATTAAAAGGGGTTCTGTACAGCAAGTCCTGTTCTACTTTAGGATGAACAGAAACTGAGACAAATAAAATAAAATAAAATAAAATAAAATAAAATAAAATAAAATAAAATCAGTCAAGAAAAGGATACTGAGGTTAGGATTAAGATTAGATTGTAATGTTTTTATATATGGATGTGTTGTAAAGTTAAAATGGGTCTTTAAGAGAACAAAGTACCACAGTAAGTGAAAAACAACCAGGCTTCTTTTGGATATTGAAGATTCTCATTCAAGGAGCCTGAAATTATTGCACAAAGCGAAAGCATGCATGTTAGCTCAGTGGTGTCCAGTCCTGCATGTTTAAGCTTTTTCCTGCTCCAATAAATCTGATTCAATGGTTTAATTAACTGATCACAATTTTTAACTGCTGCTGATGCCTGTTAATCACTTATTGATTGGAATCAGGTGTGCTGGAGCAGAAAATCATCTGAAACGTGCAGGATGGTGGCCATCTTGTATCAGGAAGGACACCACTGTGTTAGATAAGAACAAATACAACATTTATAGTTTCCCTCTATGTGTTGATTTTAGATGTTACTTGCCTTTGTTATGTCCCTTTCCAATATTTATCTGTTCATACATAATATTAACTTTCCTTTGACCAGGAACAACAGTAAGAAGTCCTATATTGTTAAAAAAAACTAATTTATTTCTTTCATTAAGTAAAATGTGTAATTTATAATAAAAACTAGCAGTTTTACCAAGTCGTAAGAAAAAAGAAAACATTTGCCTTCTAACATACAATGAATTCAGCATGAATTATTGACAATTGGATAATTTTATAAGATGGAAGATGATGTACGATCAACCTCTTGTTAAGCTATGCTAAGGTACTTGGTGTGGACCCAAATGCATGAGAGCATGAACCAGGAGTATATGATGAGTTTTTAATGAAGAAAAAGAGTGCTGACAGAGCAGCAGAAAATACTTACAGATTATGGCCTGGTTTTAGAAAATCTGAAGGGAGCGCGAGACAGGTTCAAAGGTAATAATCCAAAGAGGTAAACATCCCCAAATCCAAGACGTGAAGACAAAAGCAACTAAGAACTAACTGACAAAGAACAGAACTCAATATTCTTAAATACTCAAACCAAACTAATTACAGAAGAACATAGGAAATGACGAACCACAATCAAGGTATCTAGTACACAACAGGGAAAACAGGAAGTACAACTGATATCAAAATAAAAGAAAACCAGAAATGAAGGCAACAACAAAATAAAAGTTCGACAGGAAGACAATAGACACGACAAGGCTGAACATGAAACAAGGGACCATGGAAAAACTAAAGACAAAATCACAGATGATGATCTGGACAACTACAAAACAAAACCCCTACTTGAAGAAATAAAGAACCAATCTCAAAAAAGGAACAAAAACCCTGAGACCTCTTAACCCAAACACCTCTTAATTCTTCAGGAGATATTTAAAACCATGGATACTTTTGGACTTTGGAGATAACTGCTGTTGACTTTGGCACTGAAACAGAAAAGGTGAACTTTTTCTTAGTTTCTCCTCTTTAAATTTTTGTATGTCATAAAAATTTTGAGCTGTCAGAGTCGGCAGTGGATGAGAACCTGGACAGATTGTCAGTCAGTCACGTTTGCTAGTTAAATTACTCTACGGGAGAAATCGAACTGTCAGGATGAGAGAAGCAGCTCAAACACCCAACTTCCTTTTTTGTCTCATTTCCTTTTAAATAGATAAATCACCAAACTCAGTGTCAAACTTTGCAGAAGTTTTTTTTGCCACCCAGACCACACGAGGTCCAGAATCATTCAGTCCTTCATTTCTGACACCATGCTGCTGCAGAGCTTAATGGAGTCCAACTAATAGGTTTCCTTTTACTCAGTTTGTGGCCTTTGAAGAGGCCCTTCCACTAAAAACGGTTTTTCTGAGGTTTCTGTTGAATATTTTAGCTCCACAGGTGTTCTTACCTTCATAGTGGGTGTGAAAACAGGTCAACAACTTCTCTTTCAGTTTTAATCTCTCAAACTACGCAGGTGGAGATAACACCCGAGTTCGAACAGCCTGTATTTGTTTCATCACAACTCCTTTGTTTGTTAGTATTCGGCAGCTCCCGCAGTTGAAACCACACCTAGCATGCTGCTGGCTACAAGCTGTTAGCATAAGACATAGCAAACAGGAAGACACATTGTCTGACGTTGTCATGCGCAGCGGGGCAGGAAACAGTATACCTTGCTCTCATAGGCTAGTTTGTTAGCCAATCAGAGTCCAGCAAATTTGAATAATGAATATGAACGAGCTGCTGATGAAGCAGCTTGACGGAAGGAGCCGGAACCACCCAAACTTTAATGCAAACAGATTAAAAGGTCTGTTAATCAGTATTTCCTGACATTTTTTAAAATATAAAATGTTTCATATTACTGGTTAATACTTAAGAAAAACCACAAAGTCCTGAAATTTGTATGAAATGGCTTCTTTAAAGTTTTTTTTCTTGCTTGCAATTTGTATTCTTGTATAAATTATATTAACAGGTGGACAGCGTTTTTTTTTTATTTTTTTTACTTAATTTAAAAGTTATGTATGCATGTCGTATGTTTATTTACATAAACATTCTGAGCGTTTAGTACCTAAATCACACCCATGATTATTTCTCCCCATTTATCACCCTACCTCCACCCTTATCAGGGGTGCAACAACAACAGCCAGTGTGTTTATTTGTTCATCGATGCAATTGCCTGTAGAAAAAGAAGGTAAGGGTAAAATACCAAAAACACACACAAACTCACAACCACAAAAACAGAGTCTTGTACACATAAAGATAAGACCTTGGTTAATTATTTATTTTGTTCAATAATGAGCCACAGATCAATTTTTAATTGTGTTTGTCTCCAGTATTAATCAGACAATCGATTCCAAGCACGTCTCTGGGGCCCAGATGATCCTCGGCAAACGAGAATTTCAGGATAAGAGAGAGAGAGAGAGAGAAAGGAGGACAACAACTAACCCAGAAGGAAGGATGAAACCAGAGCAATACGTGACCAGAAGGTCGTATCGTCAGGTGAGATTTCCTGCTGTGAATTTATTGAGTTGAAGGTCTGATTTTCTTGTATTATGAAGAAGTCTCTCTTTAAGCGTGGCGAGATCACCGTGGTAACAAACTCTGAATTCATAACCAACTCAAGCAGGTTGTGTTCAGAGTTTAACTGTCTGTTAAAAGCTCAAGCTGTTTACTCACCCCTCCTTTCCACTGGACGCGTCAGCAGCGCGCAACGTTTTGCTCACGCAATCAGCAGCGCGTCCCGTCGCTTCACACATGTAAATCACTCGCGGAGCGTCACATCCAGCTGGTCCTGGAAGCAGTGAGAAAGACAACAACACGTATCCAGAAGGTATGTGGCTTATTTTCACACCACCTACGGACTTCAAACCCGTCACAGGTACTGTACTTTCTCGTAGTCTCGCAAACTGAAATCTGCACATGTCCTTTTATTTTGAAACTTCTGGGTATGAAGGTCTGATTTCCTGTCTGGTCCAAATTAAACTGCTGAACTTGACACATTTTAGAAGTGTACCGCGTAAAAAATAGAACTGCCATGTAATGCTCGTGACACTACGCTTTTCAGAATAGTCTCATGCACGCTGCTTCGCGCGCAGTAGAAAGGGTCTCATTGAATTTGATGGCAGCTATCAGCCACATATTACGCATCACTAACGTTGCGCGTCAATCGCGCGTTCAGTGGAAAGCAGGGGTTACTTTTCTTATGACGATGGTGTCCCCTTCACCCAATCAACTTAATATTCAAATCTTATTTTAGTTACAAAAATGAACCAAAATACAGTATTTATTCAGAATCTAATACAATCTAAAAATCTAAAAAAAAAAAACAGTCTAACAAAAATATTAAATTGATTGTGCGATTCAGTCTACAATAAAAAAAACATTTTATTTGACAAGAACGTTTTTGATTAAGTCTCAACATATTTTATTAATAATAATAATAATAATAATAATAATAATAATAATAATAATAATAATAATAGACAGAAAACAGCAGCAGCAGTATAAAGATTTAGAAAAACTAACACATTTATATAAAATTCCTTTATTTTAACTGAAGCATTTTTTTTATTTCAGCAAGATTGTTGCAGCTTTCACTTTCCATCATCACAATCTGCTGCTCTTTACAAATGATGTCTCAAGGCAAGTGTTTATTTCTTTAAAGTGGCTTTTGTTTTGTAATTCTGTTTGTTCAGTCTGTCCATTTTGGACTAAAAACATAAATTGTCTCATACAAATGTGGCTTTGTATGTGAACGCACACTGAAACTAGAGCTGAAAGCCTAAAGTAACAAACTAACATTTTCACCACCATCGTATCTGATTTTAAGTGTTTGTAAAGCCAGACTATGCAACAAAAGCACATGCCGGTTTTTGTAATGTTTGTCCAAGAATATAGAGGTAATATTGTTGGCTTAATTAGGTCAAAACTGGGTGAGATCTTTTGCGTCTATGTTCCTTTTTAGTGGATGTCGAGACCAGTGGTGCCTGCAAAATATTTTCATGGGGGGGGTCATATAGGGCCACAGAAATTTGGGGGGGGCACACCAAAACTAGCCTGACCAATCAGATCCTCCTGCATTATGTTCAAATGCAGAAGGGTCTGACACCGGAGCCGCACCCGATTATTTCCACGTCAAATTTTAGGACGGTCCAATTACATATCACCTTTGTTGTGCGTCATCCTGAAAACACGGAACTAGCGTTTTCCATCCAGAGCACAACATTCAACATGGCGGACTCGGCTGTGGATGAAGTGTTTACGAAAGTATAGATACAGAGTAACAGTAACAGCACTGAAGGCCTTCCTATTGAAAAAGGACATTTTTGCAACGCATCCGTCTCGTGTGTATCCGCTTTAGCGTCACATATGTTGCATCACTTCCGGGTTTCTGTGATTGGTTCTCTCTCAACTGGCTAAGTCCGCCTTCGAAATTGAGAGACAGCGGTTCAGCTCCAGGCCCTCACGTCTTTGTAAAGTATTCTGTCAAAGACTTGGGCCTGGTTGATCAGGTAACACCAAAACTAAATGCTGTAACTGAATTTTGACTATTCTATGATGCTATGATGTTATGATGCAGTAATAGAGATGAGTCTAAAACTTTGGAACACTGTTTATGGAAAAAATAATCCTTTGGTCAATTTTGGGCAGATTTTGATCAATTCACACCAATATAATGACTCCGCCCTCATGTAGCATATCACACCAGCAATATGATTGAAAGCACAATGTACTTTACAAACATATCAGTCATGTAGTTTCACCAGCAAGAAACCAGCAGTGAACATTTCCTAGCAGTAAAAAGACAAACAGGTGATCTGTATGATTTAAATATCTGAGGTGATCTGTGCCGAAAGCAAAAAGAAAAAAAGCACCGGAACACTGCGATCAAACGAGCCGTAACAATTTACTGAAAATAAGCTTTCCACTCCTTATTTTTCTAAAAAGTACATATTGTAACTGAATTACCTGTTAACAACATGTGGTGTCAAAATTATTTGACAGACTGACTCCAGATATTGATGCCATCCTGACTGTAAGGGAGCAGGTGAGCAGCGGGGGGCGGGGTCGACCTGAGTGGAGTATCGGACTCTCCAAAGACTAAAAGTGGATCAAGATGAGTCAATCCATGCAAAAGATTAACTACTTCCTTCATGGGCTTTACATTCAGTTATCTAATGTAAGATATTGGTTATGAGAGGTCCAGGGGGGGCCATGGCCCCCCTGGACCCCTCTTGAAGCCGCCCCTGGTCCAGACGCATTTTAGGAATGAAAGACAAGTAAAAACATAGATCTCATTCTTTTTTATGCCAATGCTTTGTTTCTTACATTCTTACACGTCTTGTGTCCTTCTGAAACCTTATAGAAAAAGTTTTAAAAAATGCATATTTGTCTCACTTTGATCACATCTGCTCAACAACCACAACATTAACAAGAGAATCAGAGGAAACAAATAACACAAAAACACATAAAAATACAAAGCAGCGGATTAAACTTCAGGAAAAGTTGAAAAAGCCACACTAAACCTCTGGGGACCATGACAGAAAATGTCAAGCGGCTTTTTAAAGCACAAAGACAAGCCATTAAAAGAGTTGGCGTGACACAGGGTTTTAATATTCCATCTAGCACGCACCTTTGGAAATGTCATTGGTGCTTTAGCGCCCTGGTGTGACAGAAAGCTCACCAGCTTGATTACAGTCATCATCCTTTCAGCCAGCAAAGACTTGAGAACACATTTGTTTAAAAATCCACTTGGAAATGTTTAAACACACCCACACAGATACACATATATATACAAGCACATGCTTAGATGCATTATCTTACACAACATTTCAATACAATTCACAGCAAAGCAGGAAATGATAACGTTTCACAGTGAAAATAACACAGTCCTGTTGTTGCTTTGAAACCTCTAATTCTCCTTCATTTCCTTTTCACACACAATTTCTCCTTTTTAAAAAACTGTGATCAGAAGACAAACTTTTGTCTGATGAACAAATGTTGATTGAAGCTGCTCAAGGCAAAGTACAAAGTGCTTTCTAAATTATCCGGAGAGTATTTATTAGTTTCAAAGACTAAGGATCTGGTTTATCAACATTCCAAGTAAAGAGCGTAAAATTGCATGCGCCGCAAAAGTTTTGTGCCAAGGGCGTGTTCCTAATTTGCGGGTGATCTACTAAGACTGATTGTTGCAATTGTTAACCGGCACAAAAAGCAATATTCAAATGAGGAGTTTGACGGCGCTATTCATTTGTGGGTGCAAACAGATAATGAAATTCGAGCCATAAGAAACGCCCACATTGCATATTCATCAAGGGCAAAGGTGCAAAAATGACCTTGCGTGTCTAGCAACAGGTTTAAGAGGCGCAGTTTTGCCTGCGCGCCATTAGTAAATCACCCACTGTTTGTTTTTGCGGCCGCTGAGAAGTTTGCGCCTGTTTTAACAACCGCAAACCTGATAAATCAGGTCCTAAATGGCTAGTTAGTCTATTTTGAAATAACTTTATTTATGAGAGTTATGAACCACTGATATCTTAACTATTGTAGAGTGACATACTGTATCTGTTTTTGCTGCTGCTTCTAGTATCACCTCCTTCTCCACTCAGCTGTGGTGTGTTGCACCTGATCAACAGGGAGGGCTGGACCTTCTTAACTGTGCCATTCCCGTACATTCGGGGAGCTCGGACTTTAAATGCAAAAGTCTCCTGATATGTTCTGGGTTTAACTGTGTTCAGTGCTTGACTCAGAATCACTTAGAGTGTATATTTACAGTCTGAGTAAGCCAGAAACCAAAAATGCAGCCGACACAGTAAATGGCAGGTAAAAAGATGTTTATTGTAAGAGAGGGAATGAGATGACCAGCTGTAAATTAGATGGGTTTGCAATGTACTTAATGATAAACAGATTATAGGACACAAACAGAACGAAGACCTAAGAATGCCGTGAGTACTTCTGATGGAGCATCCAAGATGGTGGCGTGCGATGAGAAATGATGTCACATGACAGCGGCGTTCCAGTGAGGTAAGTATTTTCAGGTAGGAGGTTATGAAGCAGAGGTGGGCGCATGTTTCTTGCAGGCACACAACACGGCAGTGGATTGATGCTGCAAAGGTAAGTTTTGCATGCAGACTCGTGCTTACATTTAGTCAACATTAGCTAGGCGGATGAAAGGTAAACAGTCCAATATCATTAACAGTTCCACAACAAGAATAATCTAATTCACTGTCCAAATCCACTGAATAATTCACAAAGGCACCAGATGAGAGGCAAGTTCAGGTACAGCCCAGGACTAAATAACCACATAGAAACATAAGCACAGACCGACAGAGTTTAAGGTGCTGGTTAGGACATACATGTCAACTCTCCTGATTTTCCCGGAAAACCCACAAATTTCAGTGCCCGGAAAATCTCCCGGAGCCAACTTTCTCCTGATTTCCGACCCTTTCTGCTGTGCGTTGTTTCCGACCAGCTTTTTATAGCGATAACACCTGAGGGACTGTCTTACAAACACAGATTACATGCTGCAAACGGTCCCAACCCGCTGCAACATAACTATCAAACCCCCGCTGCGATACTACTATCGCGCAACCCCCCCGACACTACCGGCGCCTGCACCGACAGAAACCCCCACCCCCTCCCACCCCTGCTCCGACGCACATCAACCACAGTCTCCCTAACCCCTCCTTTCCACCCGATGCGTCAGCAGCACGTTACTGAAGCAGCACGTCTCGCTCGCGTATTCTGCTGCTTGGCCCTTTGCACCGGGTGTGTATCAGATGCGTAGCAGCAGGGAAGCAACCGTCATTGAAAGAGCACGAAGTCACGCGAGATTAGCAAAATCACGCGTGACTTCGTCAGTATACACAACAACAAGCAGAAAAAAACTACAACATGACTCCAAAAGGTTTGTGTTTTATGTTCTGTCCGTTTTATGTAAATATGAAGGACATTTAAAGATCCAGAGGGCTGCTCCCTTGGAGCGTATTTTGGTTTTGGAAAAGTTTACAGCGTTCGACTCGTGCTGCTGGCGGATGCGGTGGAAAGGGTTCTATTGACTACAGCGGTATGTATCAGCTGCCTATGACGTGCTGCTGCAGTAACGTGCTGCTGATGCGTCTGGTGGAAAGGAGGGGTGATTCATCATAAATGTCTCCCTATTTCTGAGTTCTCAAGGTTGTATGGGTTAGGAAGCATTAAAACATTCAACTAACTGGCAACTTGCTAGCAGAAACACCCCTTAAAAAGGGGCGGGGTCAGATGCAGGAGATCGCAGGATGAGTAGTGCACAGGTGGAAACAACGTCATTGATGATAACACACTACTCAAACTGCAGACATGACAGTAATACATTTATTATTCATAACCATTACACATAAATACACAATAAAAGATCTGAAATATTATTTTGATAGTATCAAAACTGACTTCTAAGCGTGGGAAATTATTAGAGTAATTTGCTATGTGCATTCTTCTTACTCAGTATTTACTGCTTTTAAAATAACTTTTGCTTTCTATGACAATGTTTACTTTCATCTTATTTTCCTCAATCAGTGAAATTAGCTCTCTACAATGTGAAACAAGCTCCGTTGTTTATGTCTGTAGTTACTATGGTGATAGAATAGGGTTTATAAATTGATAGAAAGCTTTTGCGTTATTGTGTCCATTGCAGCACTGATTATGTGCAAAGTGAGAGGCACAGATTCAATCATGCTTTAATCAGAACAATAATCTTTATGCAGCGCTTCTTACTGCTTGCAAACAGATGGAAAAAAGAGGAGATAGTCACTTTAAATTCATACAGTGCAGGTGCATCTATTAGTGAGATATTGGAAAGGGTTTCATCACTAGAAGAAGAATAAAATCTGTATTATTATTGGGTGCATAGATGTCAGCTGAATTAGCTGGAACTGAGAGTTGCATTAATCTGGATGAACTCTATTAAAGTTTTCAAACTTAAACATTATAAAAAACCTTTATAATTCTGTCACTGGTATTGAATGTTGTTTATAAAATTGGTGGGAAGTTTTAGTTTTGATCCCTGACGACTTGAATCATTTGAGATTCACGTCATTCGATCGGCCGCGGCTCCCTGCAGGGCTGGAGACGGGGTTCGGACCACACGGTGAGGGTTGACTCTGTCGGAGCGCACTGATTGACAGGTGGCTGAGATTATGTTGGAAAATGTGAACATGAATTGATTTACTGAGAGATGGCTCATAAATCAACCTGCAAACAACGATGAGAGGCAGCGAGGCAGGAAGTGTGGGAGCAGTGAGAACTCAGTTTATCAGCAGCTGGATGAGACTGAGATCATTCACGTTCATCTTCACCCCGAGCATTACACAAAAGTTACGAAATATATTTTAGAAGTTTACAAAAACGCTTTTTTTGCTTGTTTCCTGTCAGTATTTCCCTTTAGTTTCTGTCTTAGTTTAATAATCACTACCCAAACATGATGACTCATGTTGTGTTCTGCTTGCTCATCGTTGTGATTCTCCTCAGTGTTGTGATGTCTGATGGAAACTCACCTCTTCCACAGTCAACAGGTAACATCACAGCAACAATTTCCATTTCCATTTGACACTCCTCCAAAAACCAAAGTTAGCTTTTGGTTATTGATGTTGATATCTGTTGTATCTACTCCTGATTTGACAGTCTGTATTTTATTGTATTTTTGAACTGAAAGAATGTTCCCCGTATGTTACTCACTTCTTGGAAACCCATGTATCTTGCACATGTCAGGTACAGCGCCTCATGTGGCTCTTAGAGCGCATCATTAACTCCATCCCCAGGGCAACGACGTGAACATGAAGAACCAAAAACAAGTTCAGCCTTAATCCTTAATGTCTTTCACCAAATAAATGAAATACATTTACCAAAAGTTATTACTTGTTTATCACTGAACATCCATTTTCTAAACCCACTTATTCCTGTTCAGGGTTGCAGGGAGCTGGTGTTTATCTCCGGCGGTCACAGGGTGAGAGGCGGGGTCACAGCTGGACCGGTTGCTAGGGTCACATATAAACAGATAACCACTCACACACACCTAGGGACAATTTATAGCTGTAATCAACCTCATGCATGATTTTAGTGTGTGTGAGGTAGCTGTAGAAAACCCACACATGCACAGGGAGAACATGTAAAGTCCATGCAGAAAGGTCCCAGACCGGATTTGAACCTGGGACCTTCTCACTGCAAGACACCGGTGCTACCAACTGCACCACCGTGAACATTTCCTATCAACTTATGTTATTTATTTATCATCTTTTGAACTGAAAACTAATAATAATAATAAATATATAAGAGTTGCCTTCCTCAGCAGCTACTGTATCTTATATTGATCATGTGGGTCCAACCACCTGTTTTACACCACACCTAAAATGTATAGTGTTGTGTTCTTACTCTGATTTTTGCTTTGTTTTTGGAAAAAACAATATAATTAGTATCATATTTCTATGTCGAGGTACATGGAACAGAAATGACCCAAAATAATCCATTATTATTATTTGGGTTAGACTCAGATGGATTTGTCCCTGAGAGTCTTCATCCATAAAATTGTTAAGGTTTGTTGCGATCTTACTCTTTTCTAACTAAAAAAACAAACAAACAAAAGAACCTCAGTTAGATTAAAGTGAACAACTTCTGTGAGATGTGGACAGTGGAAAGGGATTAGAGTCACTGAAAATGACCGTGACAGTGACATTTGGGACAGTTTAACCGCCTGGAGCAATTCCCAGACATCTGAAACGAAAAAGATTTAGACAGACATGCTTAGTCAGCCGCAGAGGACAGCTGGACTGGACACAGTGACACAAGCAACAAGAGAACCAAGCAATAGCAGTGACCCGACACAGACACTGTTATGCTAAAAGAATCTTTCAAGATAAAAATCAAAGAGTGGTGAGAGTTCACAAGTAAAACCAAATCAAAAGCAACAACCCAGAGGCCACAGAGAAAACAAGCTACATGCTGCGAGAGCTGCGAATGAGCTGCTGATGACAAGCTGAGTAAGAAAGATAAACACTGACCTCTTAACAAATAAATGGAACTTTAAGAATGATTTCATGACCTTGAACCATGATGTAGAAGTTGAAAACAAAACAAAAAATGATCTGCTCACCAGTGACTGGTTTCAATATAAGTTTGGAGTCCCATCCACCCACTTTATCAGTTGGGTAGTCCAGGGTATACGCTGGTATACGGCATATACCTACTTATTTTTCAGTCAGAATTGCATATACCCACTTTTAAACCCTCCTTGATGCGCACCGTTCAGTAATATCTGTGACCCAGATTGACCACTTCTTCCTCAAGGATGGTGAAGCCATGACCCGCCCTCCTCTGCCTATAATTGGCTGGTACTTTCACTGATTAGATTGGTTAACTTTAAGCATGAGGACTGATGAGCCAATCAGAGGCAGGTCATGCCGAGGAAAATATCGCTAGTACAGTACTAGTGATAAATACATTTTCCTTTCTTCCAGGCTGCTTGTGTGACCAACTACAAACAGCTCCCAATCAAGTCAGGATCATTTTATAATAGTGAGCAAGTAGAATGACAGATTTTTGGGTAAAGTAAATCATAGTCACTGTTTCTAAAACAGGACTTTTTTCTAGACTTTTTTTTTTTTTAAAGGTGAAAACTGAGAGTATACGCACCACAGTATACGGACCACTACACCACTGTACTTTATGTTAAAAAATGTTTTGTGACTCTAAAAAAGAGAAATACACCTCTGATAATTGATAGTTGACTACAACATGTCTGTGTCTCTTGAGGGGATGTGACAACAGACAAAGACGTCATCCATCTTTATTTATAGTTGATATGATTCATTTGTTCTTTTTTTCTGTAAGCCTGCTAACACAAAAAGTTAGCTAAAGTGATGCCAGTAATGCGTTAATAGTAGCACGTTACTTCATTGAATACGACCACTTTTTCAGTAACGACTAAGCTAACGCGTTACTATTTCCATATCAGTAATCAAATAAAAGTTACTTGCCAATTAGTGTTACTATTTTTGTAATTCTCTTAAGCAAAAAAATGGGTAGTTTCTTTTTGCGTCTAAAGCTGGGCGGACACTGTGCGATTTCGAGGGGATTTCACCACGATTTTGCCGTCGCAGACCACGCTGCGTCATCGTGGGTGTAAAACATCGTAGCGTCGGGATGTCCGGTCGGGAGGTCGTAAGCCGTACAGTGTGAGAACACTCACGAGGAAGGATTAATTGCTGCTACGTACTAACGGTAATGCTGCGACCTCCTGATCAAACTTCTGGCATGTCCGAAATTGTCACCGTAGCTCGTACAGTGTGAGCGGTGTTACGTCACGATTCTACGTTCGCACCTGCGCAGAAGACACCCGTGGAGAAACATTGGCTGACTAATGCTAACGCGAAACTATCATAGCTACTGTAAAACAATATATAGTTTAAGATTAACGTTACCTCAACCTCCTGATAAAAGATGGACATACCATACCGACCACGTCTCCTCAGCCATTCACGCACCCAAATCCTTTTCTTTTTTTTTTAGTTTCAGCGCACAAGACAGCGCACACAACTGCAACAACTTTCTGCCTGCTCGCCATCTTGTTGTCAGGCACGCTGTGGTTGTCAGAACTAGGAACCTTTGTTTTTCGTTGTTCACACTCGAGCACGTCGTGCCGTCACACACCGACTGACGCAGACAAGTAGTCGTGGTTGTCGTGGCTGACAGCAGTCATACAGTATGAGTACACATGTCGTAGGGTCAAATGGGGTACGAGTAACAAACCCGGTCATGCAGTGGGAGCATTTCCCCGACAGTCAGATTTCTAAAATCGCACAGTGTCCGCGCGGCATTAGGGAGAAAGAAATGCATACGTGTTGTGAAACGACAGGTGACGTTTTCACCCTCACCTACCAAGCAGCTAGCATAAACAACAATGGAGCGAGAAGAGAGATGTGCGTTTTTTAGCTCGAAATATAGTCACTAGTTTGAGTTTGTATCAGCTAAACATAATATTAAGGTTGGTTGTACATTCTGTGCCTGTGACAAAGTGTTATCTAGCTTCAAAAACACTGTCAAATGTAAAGAAACATTTGGAATCGCAGCACAACACAGTCAAACTTACGTTTTAATGTTGAGGCAGTGCATGTTATTGGCAGCTGCTGAAAGTCACTTGTAATCTAACTTACTTCCTTTTAAAATAAAGTAATCCATAAAGTAACTAAGTTACTTTTGGAAGGAGTAATTAGTAGTCAGTAATTAGATTACTATGTCAAGGTAACTGTGGCAACACAGGTTAGCTAACAACAACCTTTTAACCAGTGTGCCCAAACCGAGACACATTTATCTAGTTGTTAGATTAACCAGAATCTCTGATGTCTGATTCCAGCCCTTCCTGTCTGTGTATATCTAATATTTAATGAAAATTTCAGCTGAACATTCAGCCTTCTTTTCTTCCTGTCACTCATTCTTTGTATCGTCTTTCACCGGCATAAATACGCCGCAGCTCTCTTAGCTGTCATTTTCTCTCTCTTTAACACACACGTTTATTATTATTATTTTTATTTTTTCAAGGTCTTATTTTTTAACTTCAACTACATTATTTCCCATTTTAGTGGAATTCACATGTTTTACTGTCTCATTTGGTTTACAAGGTTTTTTTCAGATCTCTCTCCAACCAGTGGAGACGATAAACTGATTGACCTAATGACAACCTAATGACGCCTGTTTCACCGTGCGACGCTGGACTGCGTGGATGCATTTGTCTGCAATCAAACTCAGCCAAGGAGATTATGCATCAGTTGCCATTGGTGTATGCATTTATGTATTTGTTCAGTTGTTTGTAAACAACATACAGTGGGGCAAAGAAGTATTTAGTCAGCCACCAATTGTGTAAGTTCTCCCACTTTAAAAGATCAGAGAGGCCTGTAATTTTCATCATAGGTATACCTCAACTATGAGAGACAAAATGAGGAAAAAAAATCCAGAAAATCACATTGTCTGATTTTTAAAGAATTTATTTGCAAATTATGGTGGAAAATAAGTATTTGGTCACCTACAAACAAGTAAGATTTCTGGCTTTCACAGACCTGTAACTTCTTTAAGAGGCTCCTCGGTCCTCCACTCGTTACCTGTATTAATGGCACCTGTGTGAACTCACTATCAGTATAAAAGACACCTGTCCACAACCTCAAACAGTCACACTCCAAACTCCACTATGGCCAAGACCAAAGAGCTGTCAAAGGACACCAGAAACAAAATTGTAGACCTTCACCAGGCTGGGAAGACTGAATCTGCAATAGGTAAGCAGCTTGGTGTGAAGAAATCAACTGTGGGAGCAATTATTAGAAAATGGAAGACATACAAGACCACTGATAATCTCCCTCGATCTGGGGCTCCACGCAAGATCTCACCCCGTGGGGTCAAAATGATCACAAGAACGGTGAGCAAAAATCCCAGAACCACACGGAGGGACCTAGTGAATGACCTGCAGAGAGCTGGGACCAAAGTAACAAAGGCTACCATCAGTAACACACTACGCCGCCAGGGACTCAAATCCTGCAGTGCCAGACGTGTCCCCCTGCTGAAGCCAGGACACGTCCAGGCCCGTCTGCGGTTTGCTAGAGAGCATTTGGATGATCCAGAAGAGGATTGGGAGAACATCATATGGTCAGATGAAACCAAAATAGAACTTTTTGGTAGAAACTCAACTTGTCGTGTTTGGAGGGGAAAGAATGCTGAGTTGGATCCAAAGAACACCATACCTACTGTAAAGCATGGGGGTGGAAACATCATGCTTTGGGGCTGTTTTTCTGCAAGGGGACCAGGACGACTGATCCGTGTAGAGGAAAGAATGAATGGGGCCATGTATCGTAAGATTTTGAGTGAAAACCTCCTTCCATCAGCAAGGGCATTGAAAATGAGACGTGGCTGGGTCTTTCAGCATGACAATGATCCCAAACACACCGCCCGGGCAACGAAGGAGTGGCTTCGTAAGAAGCATTTCAAGGTCCTGGAGTGGCCTAGCCAGTCTCCAGATCTCAACCCCATAGAAAATCTCTGGAGGGAGTTGAAAGTCCGTGTTGCCCAGCGTCAGCCCCAAAACATCACTGCTCTAGAGGAGATCTGCGTGGAGGAATGGGCCAAAATACCAGCAACAGTGTGTGAAAACCTTGTGAAGACTTACAGAAAACGTTTGACCTCTGTCATTGCCAACAAAGGCTATATAACAAAGTATTGAGATTAACTTTTGTTATTGACCAAATACTTATTTTCCACCATAATTTGCAAATAAATTCTTTAAAAATCAGACAATGTGATTTTCTGGATTTTTTTTCCTCATTTTGTCTCTCATAGTTGAGGTATACCTATGATGAAAATTACAGGCCTCTCTGATCTTTTTAAGTGGGAGAACTTACACAATTGGTGGCTGACTAAATACTTCTTTGCCCCACTGTAAGTGGAAATGCCATGAAGGGACATGGGTGAAATTTTCAGGATGATGCGACTCACCGTCTGGATACGGGAATATTTAGAGGGATTCATTATTCTTGCGCGATCTGGTCGGCGCTCTCTGAGTGCTTTCCAGATATCTGAATGTCTTTCCTTTAATTTTTTTTCTTTTACCAGATGCCCACCGTATACACACATGGAAGTCTGTGTCAAAGCGTTGCCATGGTCACGACAATCCTCGCTGATCATCACAAGGCCGGCCAGACACCTGCAGAGAGAAAGCCATGGTAGCCAAGGGTGATGGGTGAGTGAGAAGTGTGTATGGTGGTGGTGGTGGGGGGGATCTACTCCCTGGCAGGCATATTTTTGTTTTGGTTACAGTAAGTAAAAAGCAGAATGGAAATTAGTGAGAGAAGAGGAGCAGAAAGCTGTTAGAGAGAACAACTTGATCCAATGGAGTGTCTAATTCTCTCTCTCTCTCGTTTTAATGCTCTGAAGATGTTTACACCAGCAGAAGCCCTTATCATCCTCAAAGCCTGTAAGTGACACTCTCAAAACTAAACTGTGTTGCGCCTCCCTCATCCTCTTCCTCTCTTACCATTGCTATGGTAACTGATTGCCTTATTTTTCCTCTGGCTTGAATCTCAGAGAAACACAGACAACTAATGGTCCTTACATTGCTGAAGAATCCATCATTGATTTCTTGGAAAAGTTTTGCACTGAGAAGATTTCTCTGTTAATACTCACAACTGTGGATGCAGCAGGTCCATTCATCTTCTATACACACATATTACTTTTTTATTCCTGGAAAATGAATGTTTGAAAAACACTGAAAAATGTGTTCTTTGTCAATCAGTCATCAGCTTGTTGTCCTGAGGATACAGATGTTTTGTTCAGTTTTTCTCTGTGGGTTGTTTAAAACAGAGGTGGGAAACTTCAGGCCTCGAGGGCGACTTCGCATTTAGATGTTTCCTTTCTGATTTAAATCCTCAGCAAGTCCTGCAGACACCTGTTAATAACCTGCTCATCTGAAACAAAGAAACATCTTAAATATGCTCTGGAGGTCTGGAGTTACCCTCCCTGGTCTTAACAATGCCACTCCAGTCACCTGGTCTCTTTTAAAAAAGGTTAAAATGTAATTAAAAAAATGTTAAAATCAAGTATAAAATAAAGGAGCTGCANAGTGGGGCAAAAAAGTATTTAGTCAGCCACCAATTGTGTAAGTTCTCCCACTTAAAAAGATCAGAGAGGCCTGTAATTTTCATCATAGGTATACCTCAACTATGAGAGACAAAATGAGGAAAAAAAATCCAGAAAATCACATGGTCTGATTTTTAAAGAATTTATTTGCAAATTATGGTGGAAAATAAGTATTTGGTCAATAACAAAAGTTAATCTCAATACTTTGTTATATAGCCTTTGTTGGCAATGACAGAGGTCAAACGTTTTCTGTAAGTCTTCACAAGGTTTTCACACACTGTTGCTGGTATTTTGGCCCATTCCTCCATGCAGATCTCCTCTAGAGCAGTGATGTTTTGGGGCTGACGCTGGGCAACACGGACTTTCAACTCCCTCCAGAGATTTTCTATGGGGTTGAGATCTGGAGACTGGCTAGGCCACTCCAGGACCTTGAAATGCTTCTTACGAAGCCACTCCTTCGTTGCCCGGGCGGTGTGTTTGGGATCATTGTCATGCTGAAAGACCCAGCCACGTCTCATTTTCAATGCCCTTGCTGATGGAAGGAGGTTTTCACTCAAAATCTTACGATACATGGCCCCATTCATTCTTTCCTCTACACGGATCAGTCGTCCTGGTCCCCTTGCAGAAAAACAGCCCCAAAGCATGATGTTTCCACCCCCATGCTTTACAGTAGGTATGGTGTTCTTTGGATCCAACTCAGCATTCTTTCCCCTCCAAACACGACAAGTTGAGTTTCTACCAAAAAGTTCTATTTTGGTTTCATCTGACCATATGATGTTCTCCCAATCCTCTTCTGGATCATCCAAATGCTCTCTAGCAAACCGCAGACGGGCCTGGACGTGTCCTGGCTTCAGCAGGGGGACACGTCTGGCACTGCAGGATTTGAGTCCCTGGCGGCGTAGTGTGTTACTGATGGTAGCCTTTGTTACTTTGGTCCCAGCTCTCTGCAGGTCATTCACTAGGTCCCTCCGTGTGGTTCTGGGATTTTTGCTCACCGTTCTTGTGATCATTTTGACCCCACGGGGTGAGATCTTGCGTGGAGCCCCAGATCGAGGGAGATTATCAGTGGTCTTGTATGTCTTCCATTTTCTAATAATTGCTCCCACAGTTGATTTCTTCACACCAAGCTGCTTACCTATTGCAGATTCAGTCTTCCCAGCCTGGTGAAGGTCTACAATTTTGTTTCTGGTGTCCTTTGACAGCTCTTTGGTCTTGGCCATAGTGGAGTTTGGAGCGTGACTGTTTGAGGTTGTGGACAGGTGTCTTTTATACTGATAACGAGTTCACACAGGTGCCATTAATACAGGTAACGAGTGGAGGACCGAGGAGCCTCTTAAAGAAGTTACAGGTCTGTGAAAGCCAGAAATCTTACTTGTTTGTAGGTGACCAAATACTTATTTTCCACCATAATTTGCAAATAAATTCTTTAAAAATCAGACAATGTGATTTTCTGGATTTTTTTTCCTCATTTTGTCTCTCATAGTTGAGGTATACCTATGATGAAAATTACAGGCCTCTCTGATCTTTTTAAGTGGGAGAACTTACACAATTGGTGGCTGACTAAATACTTTTTTGCCCCACTGTACCTACTTATTTTTCAGTCAGAATTGCATATACCCACTTTTAAACCCTCCTTGATGCGCACCGTTCAGTAATATCTGTGACCCAGATTGACCACTTCTTCCTCAAGGATGGTGAAGCCATGACCCGCCCTCCTCTGCCTATAATTGGCTGGTACTTTCACTGATTAGATTGGTTAACTTTAAGCATGAGGACTGATGAGCCAATCAGAGGCAGGTCATGCCGAGGAAAATATCGCTAGTACAGTACTAGTGATAAATACATTTTCCTTTCTTCCAGGCTGCTTGTGTGACCAACTACAAACAGCTCCCAATCAAGTCAGGATCATTTTATAATAGTGAGCAAGTAGAATGACAGATTTTTGGGTAAAGTAAATCATAGTCACTGTTTCTAAAACAGGACTTTTTTCTAGACTTTTTTTTTTTTTAAAGGTGAAAACTGAGAGTATACGCACCACAGTATATGGACCACTACACCACTGTACTTTATGTTAAAAAATGTTTTGTGACTCTAAAAAAGAGAAATACACCTCTGATAATTGATAGTTGACTACAACATGTCTGTGTCTCTTGAGGGGATGTGACAACAGACAAAGACACGTCATCCATCTTTATTTATAGTTGATATGATTCATTTGTTCTTTTTTTCTGTAAGCCTGCTAACACAAAAAGTTAGCTAAAGTGATGCCAGTAATGCGTTAATAGTAGCACGTTACTTCATTGAATACGACCACTTTTTCAGTAACGACTAAGCTAACGCGTTACTATTTCCATATCAGTAATCAAATAAAAGTTACTTGCCAATTAGTGTTACTATTTTTGTAATTCTCTTAAGCAAAAAAATGGTTAGTTTCTTTTTGCGTCTAAAGCTGGACGGACACTGTGCAATTTCGAGGGGATTTCACCACGATTTTGCCGTCGCAGACCACACCGCGTCATCGTGGGTGTAAAACATCGTAGCGTCAGGATGTCCGGTCGGGAGGTCGTAAGCCGTACAGTGTGAGAACACTCACGAGGAAGGATTAATTGCTGCTACGTTCTAACGGTAATGCTGCGACCTCCCGATCAAACTTCTGGCATGTCCGAAATTGTCACCGTAGCTCGTACAGTGTGAGCGGTGTTACGTCACAATTCTACGTTCGCACCTGCGCAGAAGACACCCGTGGAGAAACATTGGCTGACTAATGCTAACGCGAAACTATCATAGCTACTGTTAAACAATATATAGTTTAAGATTAACGTTACCTCAACCTCCTGATGAAGGATGGACATCCCATACCGACCACGTCTCCTCAGCCATTCACGCACCCAAATCCTTTTCTTTTTTTTTAGTTTCAGCGCACAAGACAGCGCACACAACTGCAACAACTGCAACAACTTTCTGCCTGCTCGCCATCTTGTTGTCAGGCACGCTGTGGTTGTCATAGGAACTAGGAACCTTTGTTTTTCGTTGTTCACACTCGAGCACGTCGTGCCGTCACACACCGACTGACGCAGACAAGTAGTCGTGGTTGTCGTGGCTGACAGCAGTCATACAGTATGAGTACACATGTCGTAGGGTCAAATAGAGTACGAGTAACAAACCCGGTCGTGCAGTGGGAGCATTTCGCCGACAGTCAGATTTCTAAAATCGCACAGTGTCCGCGCGGCATTAGGGAGAAAGAAATGCATACGTGTTGTGAAACGACAGGTGACGTTTTCACCCTCACCTACCAAGCAGCTAGCATAAACAACAATGGAGCGAGAAGAGAGATGTGCGTTTTTTAGCTCGAAATATAGTCACTAGTTTGAGTTTGTATCAGCTAAACATAATATTAAGGTTGGTTGTACATTCTGTGCCTGTGACAAAGTGTTATCTAGCTTCAAAAACACTGTCAAATGTAAAGAAACATTTGGAATCGCAGCACAACAAAGTCAAACTTACGTTTTAATGTTGAGGCAGTGCATGTTATTGGCAGCTGCTGAAAGTCACTTGTAATCTAACTTACTTCCTTTTAAAATAAAGTAATCCATAAAGTAACTAAGTTACTTTTGGAAGGAGTAATTAGTAGTCGGCAATTAGATTACTATGTCAAGGTAACTATGGCAACACAGGTTAGCTAACAACAACCTTTTAACCAGTGAGCCCAAACCGAGACACATTTATCTAGTTGTTAGATTAACCAGAATCTCTGATGTCTGATTCCAGCCCTTCCTGTCTGTGTATATCTGATATTTAATGAAAATTTCAGCTGAACATTCAGCCTTCTTTTCTTCCTGTCACTCATTCTTAGTATCATCTTTCACCGACATAAATACGCCGCAGCTCTCTTAGCTGACATTTTCTCTCTCTTTAACACACACATTTATTATTATTATTTTTATTTTTTCAAGGTCTTATTTTTTAACTTCAACTACATTATTTCCCATTTTAGTGGAATTCACATGTTTTACTGTCTCATTTGGTTTACAAGGTTTTTTCAGATCTCTCTCCAACCAGTGGAGACGATAAACTGATTGACCTAATGACAACCTAATGACGCCTGTTTCACCGTGCGACGCTGGACTGCGTGGATGCATTTGTCTGCAATCAAACTCAGCCAAGGAGATTATGCATCAGTTGCCATTGGTGTATGCATTTATGTATTTGTTCAGTTGTTTGTAAACAACATAAGTGGAAATGCCATGAAGGGACATGGGTGAAATTTTCAGGATGATGCGACTCACCGTCTGGATATGGGAATATTTAGAGGGATTCATTATTCTTGCGCGATCTGGTCGGCGCTCTCTGAGTGCTTTCCAGATATCTGAATGTCTTTCCTTCAATTTTTTTTCTTTTACCAGATGCCCACCGTATACACACACGGAGGTCTGTGTCAAAGCGTTGCCATGGTCACGACAATCCTCGCTGATCATCACAAGGCCGGCCAGACACCTGCAGAGAGAGAGCCATGGTAGCCAAGGGTGATGGGTGAGTGAGAAGTGTGTGTGGTGGTGGTGGTGGGGGGGGATCTACTCCCTGGCAGGCATATTTTTGTTTTGGTTACAGTAAGTAAAAAGCAGAATGGAAATTAGTGAGAGAAGAAGAGCAGAAAGCTGTTAGAGAGAACAACTTGATCCAATGGAGTGTCTAATTCTCTCTCTCTCTCGTTTTAATGCTCTGAAGATGTTTACACCAGCAGAAGCCCTTATCATCCTCAAAGCCTGTAAGTGACACTCTCAAAACTAAACTGTGCTGCGCCTCCCTCATCCTCTTCCTCTCTTACCATTGCTATGGTAACTGATTGCCTTATTTTTCCTCTGGCTTGAATCTCAGAGAAACACAGACAACTAATGGTCCTTACATTGCTGAAGAATCCATCATTGATTTCTTGGAAAAGTTTTGCACTGAGAAGATTTCTCTGTTAATACTCACAACTGTGGATGCAGCAGGTCCATTCATCTTCTATACACACATATTACTTTTTTATTCCTGGGAAATGAATGTTTGAAAAACACTGAAAAATGTGTTCTTTGTCAATCAGTCATCAGCTTGTTGTCCTGAGGATACAGATGTTTTGTTCAGTTTTTCTCTGTGGATTGTTTAAAACAGAGGTGGGAAACTTCAGGCCTCGAGGGCGACTTCGCATTTAGATGTTTCCTTTCTGATTTAAATCCTCAGCAAGTCCTGCAGACACCTGTTAATAACCTGCTCATCTGAAACAAAGAAACATCTTAAATATGCTCTGGAGGTCTGGAGTTACCCTCCCTGGTCTTAACAATGCCACTCCAGTCACCTGGTCTCTTTTAAAAAAGGTTAAAATGTAATTAAAAAAATGTTAAAATCAAGTATAAAATAAAGGAGCTGCACAGTGACACAGTTAGTAGCACTGTTTCTTTGTAGTAAGAAGATCTTGTTTTTAAACCCAGCTGATATGTTTCTGTTTGGAGTTTGTATGTTCTCCTGGTGCATGTGTGCATGATGAGCCCTGTGTGACAGACTGACAACCTGTCCAGGGTGTGACCCCGCCTCCAGCCCATAGACACCAGCCCCTTATGACTCAGAGTAGGAAGAAGTGGGTATAGGAAATGAATGATTGTAGTTTTTATATTCACATCATTCAGCCTGTCGGATCATTGAACTCCACAGATCTAGAGTCTGAGTCACAAACAACCAGTAGCGGCACCAGGAAGGCACCACAGCCCCCCTGGGTTTGTCAAAACATCCCCATATCACCCCTAAACAAATGTTAGAGAAGTTTTTAAAACTATTTAATATTCTTTAATACAGTATTGTGATAATTGTGAAACAATAAAGCAAAATAATGTTTTCAAACGCTCAATTATTAAGGTTAAATCTTTTTTTTAAAACACATCAGCCAACAGGAAATTATTTCAGCCTTTGTTCCTCTTTTACATCCTGTGAGTAAGAGATCACCTTTTAACCTTAAAGAGGCCCTTCCATTAAAAACAGTTTTTCTGAGGTTTCTGTTGAATATTTTAGCTCCACAGGTGTTCTTACCTTCATAGTGGCTGTGAAAACAGGTCAACAACTTCTCTTTCAGTTTTAATTTCTCAAACTACGCAGGTGGCGATAACACCCGAGTTCTCCGGAGTCCGAACAGCCTGTATCTGTTTTCATCACAACTCCTTTTTTCCTTAGTATTCATCAGCTCCCGCAGTTGAAACCACACCTAGCATGCTGCTGGCTAAAAGCTATTAGCATAAACGTGTATCAAACAGGAAGAGACTGGGTGCGCTGTTGACATGCGCAGCGGGGCAGGAAACAGTATACCTTGCTCTCATAGGCTAGGGTGACCAGACGTCCTACTTTACCTGGACATGTCCTCTTTTTGACGCCCAAAAAAACGTCCAGGCGGACTTTCAAAATTTCCCCGAAATGTCCGGGATTTTAGTCTAACTCTCAGAAGCTGGCGTTAGGTTCCTCCACTGGCCAGATACTGTCAATATGCATAAGCAGATGCAGTACAAATGATAACAGTAGCTGGCAACGAGGGAGTCACCTGATCTCAAACATGCCGAAACGCAAATGTAAGTTTACGGAGGAGCTAAAAAAATATCAGTTTCCGTTCTGGTCGGCATTCATCCGAGGCAGAATGCATGACATGTAAAGCTGACACTTGTGTCCAACAAAAGGTGCTGGCGATTTAGAAAACCGTCTAGCTTCAGCCAAACACCTTACCGTACACCTTAATGTATGTTATTTTAAAGATTTTTGAAGATTAATATTGTTATCGGTATTATTTGTGGCTTTTGAGGAGCCTGCGTTGGGAAATGTGTACAAAAGCATTTGTTATTATTGTTAGTCTGTTTCATGGCATTTTTGCACTAAAGAGTGTTAATGCAGCCTGTTACAATTCAAATGTAATGTTACCTAAAAAAAATACAATCCTTTTGTGATTTTGCTCTCAATTCAGGTGTCCTACTTTTTTAATACCATAATATGGTCATCGTATCATTGGCTAGTTTGTTAGCCATCTGAATCCAACAAATTTGCATAATGAATATTAATGAGTTGCAGCCTGAAGCCAGCTGAATTTTCACACAGAGAGATTGAAAGGTCTGTTAATAAGTGTTTCCTGACGTTTTTTAGATATAAAATGTTTCATATTACAGGTTGATACTTAATAAAAAAAAAAATAACCACAAAGTCATGAAATTTCATCCAAAAAAATTCATGTGAAATGGCCTCTTCAAGAACAACAACAGGTGTGTTGCTCTGATACGAGACCAAGTATTTATGTCTTGGGAAGAAGATACAGTTGATTCTTTGGAATATTCTGGTGATTGTCATCATGCAGTTCTGTGCATGTGTGTATTAAAGGTGTTGCAGAGAACTGCTGGGTCACATGACACTTTCCTTTAAAGCACCCTTAATAAAAAAAACAAGTTGACTTGCAGCACCTGCAAAATATTCGGATCGTATTTATGTGCCCAAAAAGCAGGAAAATACACATTAATTCCCAAATAATTCAAAGCATTTTACATTCTACAGCAGAAACGCTTCCACAGCTCTGTGAAATTCTTCCCAGCTTTCAGGCTCATTAACCCTCAGACTTGAACAGATGGAGAAGTTTCATTCTTTTCAATTAAATCTGTGTCCTAAATTTTTGATTTTTACTGTCTTCCACAATCAGCTCTCTCAGAAAGTTTTGGTTAACCTCCACGCTTCAATCTGACCTTCACTGTTCTTGTCTTTGATCATTTAATAATCTCATCATGAAGTGAGCAGACAGCCACTTTGATAACTTCTATTACACATCCACTTTCATTTCCATAGTACTTGGCAGCTGCTTAAATAAGCCCATAGCCATTTGTAACCAAAATTAAAAGAAAGAAAGATGTTTTCTAAATTAGCAAATTTAATGTTTCATCTTCAGAGTAACTCCCTTTGGATCCAACTTTCAGTTCGACTTGTTTAATTAGTAAAATTGTCAAAGGTTTTCCTCAAACTTTTCTAAGCAGCTGCATCTATAGAGACACATTCATGTAGGAATTCAAACCCAGCTCACCTGATTGTCCCATCTTTGATCAGGAAATAGGCAAAATGTCTCCTCGGTCCTGTTTGTATGATCTGTTGGAGCTTTGCGGGGCGAGTTGGAATGTCGCAGAGCTCAAAGAGAGGAGCAGAGAAGATAACAACTGCTGGCAAAGCAGGTAATTTGCTTCATTCAACCGAGCAGGTTGACATCAATGAATCTCTGATTGCTGCAGAAGAGACACTAAATGGTAGACGCACAAATGTGTGCAGAGATCACAAGCACGCACACACACACACATGCATGCATGCAGGGCTGGATAAATATTTGCTTCACTTAGTTTGAATTATTACTCAGACATTAAATTTTCTCCATCTTTCCATCCATATTGACATGTCCATGTTCTATAGCAGGATAGAAGGAAAAAATATATTTTTAATATGTGTGTGTGTGTGTGTTTTTTTGTGTGTATGAACACATCACCTTTGCTCACCCCTGCTCACCCCCCCCCCATTGTGTTGCTGCTCGTCTCGCTTTCGTCCTTTAGCATCATACTGGATTCCCAGTTATACACTTCCACCCACACTCCTACACGCCAGGTGTTAAACTAGCTCTACAAGCTTCGATCTGCTAAACAGCTGAACAACCTGCTTCAGCCTGAGAACCATATGGTGCTTTTGGAAACAGAGCACAGACGTGTTAAAGAAGATGTGAGTAATCAAAGCCATTTCTGATTGTTCTTTAAACTATGTTCAGTTTAGTAGAACAGCTGTTCTAGAAACATTTAATGCTTCGACAGTTACAGTCTGGAGACGTTATGGGATGTCTTGACTTCATTTATCATTAAAACGAGCCAAAGTTTGGATTTATTTTTTGCACTTACTTCTGTTGAGTCAATAAGACCATAAAAACACTGTGGGCCTGTGTTGTGTGGCTGATCTGCCTGTGGGTGTGAGTGTGTGTGTGGGTGTCATTAACCTACTTTCCAACAGGTGGATCAGCTCTGGAGCGGCAGGTGTGGCTCATTCTCCTCATCACCTGAGTCGAGATTTAAGGGGAGGATCAACACGAGACAGGGGCCAGATAGTTCTCTCTATCTCTTCACTTGGTAGAGTGGTTGACTACTGACCGTTTGCACATTTCAGAAAGACGAGCTCTGTAACGCTTGGTCTTTCCTTTCTTTTCCCCTCAGGAGCTTCATCCGGATCCGACGCCTTTCCGAGGATCCGAACCTCCTGTCCTGGAGAGCAGCCGCTTCCACAGGCTCCCATGCCAAGCTTGGTTTCCCCGGACCTGCTCTCCGCCTGTCTCTTCCTCCCCGGAGCTGCACCTGCTGGACAAACACGGACCCAGAGCTGATCTGTTCACCCTCCAGCACCTGCACATCTCACTCCGGACCCACAGCCTTCATTCAGCCGCCAACAACTCCTCCTCTCTCCACAACCACCATCAGCGCCATCCACGTAAGCTTTCTCCCTTGTTCTCATGCTTGCTCCAACATCACAACCCCCAGATCACTAACCTGTGTTCTCCGCATCTAGATACTCACGGTTCCATTCCAGTGAGGCCCGGTTCCTGTACCGCCAGCTGCACAGGAGTTTCGTGCCTGGCTGTGTTTTCTCTCATTTCTAATAAACACCTTAAACCTGTTTTGTTGTCCTGGGGCTTGTGCTTGTAAGAGGGTTCGCACCAAAACAAGGGCCATGACAGCCTGATTTATCAACATTCTAAGTAAATAGCGCAAAAATGCATGCGCCGCAAAACTTTTGCGCCAAGGGCGTGTTCCTGATTTGATTTTTTAAAAGAAAAGATGTCTCTCATGCATTGCGTTCTATGAGCAGATTTTCATTTACTCTTTCAATGAAAATCCAGCCATTAACATTGTATGTGAGAACTGTGGCAGAATGCAGAAAATAAAACACGTAAACAAACAGACTCTCAGTTTATTTGATACACGAGTCTAATCAGACTCATTTCTGGCCTTCCATGTAAAGACCTTGATCATCTCAGTCTCAATACTTTTTCCATGTTAAAGTGAAACTCATTTCCAAGAAAATAAAACTTCAAAGTTGATGAATTGTTGTGTGAACTCAGTGCTTATTTCAGTTTTTTTAGAAACTGGGTGACAACTCAGACTCTGACTGTCAGATTATTGTTAGGTATCAGCAGTCGGTGTGTTGTTGTTTTGTTACTCACCTATCTTCACAGGATGTTGCAGATCCTGATCAGGAGCAGGTGTGGCTCGTTACCCAGCCCTCCGTGGCTGGGTTAAAAGCTGTGGAACAGCGAGAGATAGACGCCAGTTTGTTCAGCCAACTAGTGTGGTAACGTGGCCGCTATCTTACAGAGTTAACTTAGTATTGGAAATATTTCTTACCTGGTCCTTGTCCTCCTCCTCTTGTTAGGATTCCTCCCCGTTGGGTTCCGGCTCCAGCCATACTGAGCGCCACTTCCTCCCCGCTGGCCATCCTGCCACGCCGTCCTGGGGGCTCTATCTCCAAGACTCTGACGCACTCTGTCCCGCCCGTTCCTGCATCATCCCAGTCTGTCTCTCCTTCACCTCAGGACGTAAGGCTGCGAGCACTCAACACACACATTGTTACTGCTCACTTTCATCTCTAGATCTCAGTCACTAACCTGTTCTCCTCCACCGTCAGATCCAGGGCCGGTTCTGGGCATAGGCAGACTAGGCAATTGCCTAGGGCGCCCTCTGCTGGAGGGGGTGCCAAATTCTCTTTTTTTTGGACAAACAGTTGGACACACCATTCATCTCATGTAAAGAGCAAAATAAGTAATAATTAAATATCTATCATCTCTACTGTTCATTTTAGTATGAATAAAAAATGTTCGCAATATAATCCAGTTATTAAGTTACGTTGTTTCTGTTCTGGGCAGTAGTTGTTGTTGTCATTTCTTGTGCTGAAAGGGTTAAACACTGTTTTAAAACTCTCCATGCGTGTTGGTCTGAAGTCTGGGGCAAAAATTAGAGGTTGCACAAATCTTCAGTTATCACAATTATGTCTAGTTAACTTAAAAGTAATTTGCCTTTTAAGTGTCACAAAAATTAGCCTGACTGTTCTTTGTTGTTTTTCAGCAGTGGTGCCGTCAGTGGGTAGGGGGGAGGGGTTTGGGGTTGCAATGACCACCCTCTAGATATTTGCAAGTCCCCCAGTCACACAGACACATACGCATTATAATTTTTCTCTCCCCAAGAACATTTTTTTTCGTTAACCCTCTGGACGCCAAAGTCACAGTATTGCGACAAGCCTAAACAACATAAGACGTTTTTTCCACCCACCACCACTAGATGGCAGTATTGGGTACGTATACTACTAGTAGAGACATACTTGGCATATTTGCCAACACATGATTTTCCCGAGGGAATCGCACTTTTCAGTGCTCCACCCAAAAATCTCCTGCGACCACTATTCTCCCAAATTTCTCCTGATTTCCATCTAGACAACAAATATGCTAAACCATCCTTCGCTGGGCGCCATTTCCTGCCGGACAATAATAACAGTTACATCTCAAAGTCACCACCATCTGTTGCATGTGAAAAGCTATTTGATTTGTTAACTTACAGTATTACTGGGGACTGTTATTTTGTCAAATAAACACTGTAAAATTCAAGTATTTTAATCTGTGTATGTTTCGCTTTATCGCTCCACATTTTAAAGCTACGGCCTCATAAAACATGTTGCTTAAAAAGATATGATCTTCATGAGGAAACTCTGACTCTAGGGATGCAACGATACCCCATTTTTCATACCAGTACCTGGATCTGAGTACTTGACGATACCAAGTACCAATACAGATACTTCTATGAATGAATTGGAAGACAGGTTTTATATTCTTCTATGCTTGTTACAACAAATGATGGAGAAGTAGATTTAAAAATAAATAAATATTAATAAAAATGACCACAAAACTAAAATTTCATGTGAAAAATAAACATTTTCTGTTAAATTATTGCAGTTTCCACATTTTAAGTACCAGTTCATGGCATTGGTTAACTATCTGCACCGATACTTGATACCAGTATTGGTATCGTTGCATACATATCTGACACCTAAAGGGTTAACAGTATATCAATTCTTGTCGTGAAAGACTGATAGTAAAATGTTCATGGTAGGTATAAAAATGACAGAAGGATCAACCAGTTAAACTTTTAGATTGATTTGGATTGTCATCTGGATTCAGGATTTTTTTATCACTCTTTTTTTTTGTGGTGGATCATACTGAGGGAGAACTTAAATTCCCCCATTTGGCCAACCCTTAAAATCTTTCTGGATGCTCACCTGGTTTTACATTTCTGAGGAATTGACTCAGAAATTACTAAATGTTTAGAGAAGCTGTTTTCAGGTTTGTTTTAGAGTAATTCTAAAATTGTGACCGATTGTTTTTCTATTGTTTCTACTGATCTTATTAGTTCTTTAACGTCATTTAAAGAGGCCCTTCCATTAAAAACAGTTTTTTTTAGGTTTCTGTTGAATATTTTAGCTCCACATGTGTTCTTACCTTCATACAGGGTGTGAAAACAGGTCAACAACTTCTCTTTCAGTTTTAATCTCTCAAACTACGCAGATTTCTAACCCGATTTCTCCCAAGTCTGAACGGCCTGTATCTGTTTCGTCACAACTTCTTTGTTTGTTAGTATTTGGCAGCTCCCGCAGTTGAAACCCCGCCTAGCATGCTGCTAGCTTAAAGCTGCTAGCATAAGACGTAGCAAACAGAAAGACATTACGTTTGACTTTGCCATACGCAGCGGGGCAGGAAACCGTATACCTTGCTCTCATAGGCTAGTTTGTTAGCCAATCTGAGTCCAGCAAATTCAAATAATGAATATTAATGAGCTGCAGACGAAGCAGCCTGATGGAAGGAGCCGGAACCACCCGAATTTTAATGCAGACAGAGTGAAAGGTCTGTTAATCAGTGTTTCCTGATGTTTTTTAGGTATAAAACGTTTCATATTACTGGTTAATACTTAAGAAATAACCACAAAGTCCTGAAATATGTAAGAAATAGCCTCTTTAAGGTTCCAGTCATAAATCACCTTTAATAAAAAATAACATAAGATTGAAATGAACCACTGAAAAGAACTAATTAATCTGCAATTTACACAGTTAAAACTACAGAACAATGTAAGTCATGAATACAAGTTCTCTTTATACAAAAACAAACAAGTAGCTCCTACTCAGGAACCATTATTTAATTTCAGAAACGGATCGAGGTCCAACACGTCAGCAGCTGTCTAGATAAACTTTAACTGTAGACATGATGTAAAAACCTGAGAGAGTGTGAGAAACAGCACGGCTTGACAAGCCAGTCAGTGAGAGTGACAGGTTCTTTAATAGTGTGTCCAGACAATGGTCACACAGAAGGGGGGGGGGCTGTCCACAAGCAGCAGACCCGTCAAAGACAAGCTCGGTCAAGTGTTTTTTTTTCTTCACTGGTTGTTTGAAAAGGACAGAAATCCTCATGCAGTCAGCTTCTCATTCCTCAGCAGAAAGAAAAAGTGTCTTACGAGTGCTGACAATCTCAACAAGTTGTGTTTACGCTCCAACCGACAAACTCCTACAGAAATATTCTTTGATTCTTCAAACAGGATCTATTTTTTACTGTTTTTGGATGTAAATAACTAAATAAAATTCACAAAAATGATTATTATTAAAGCTGTGATCATCATCTGGGTTGCATGTGTATTTGCAGCTGACTGGTTCTTTTTGTCGTGTTTGATGATTTAACAGGAAGGATTTGGTTTGTTGTCTCAGAGGTAGAAACATCTTGGAACAAATCTCATGGGAGGTGAGTTTCTGCAGGTAGACAAAATGGGTGGGAGATATAAAAGTTTCTAAGAACAAAAAGTCGTTTTTCTTTTTGGGGTTTTGCAGAAAATGTTGCAGCACGTTGTGTTGCTTCACTTTGATGGACTACAAATTGAAGTGGTGGCAAGTTGTAGAACAAACTGATGTAAACCTTCATCTTTGATGTTACTCCCATACTCATGTTCTCTCCCTCACTTCTCTGTCCATATGGATGAATAAATAAAAATGGCAAGAAATAAGAAATGTGTCTTAAAACCAATTTATATTAAGCTTAAATTATGTTTTTATTGAGAGAGACAGACACAAAGACTCGTCGTGTGTCTGTTCATGATGAAATCAGACGAAAATACGATTGTAGCTTACATTCTACCTCGCTGTGATGGCACTGAGGTGTCAGTTTTGTAAAAACAGTTATTATCAGTTATTGATCCGGAAAAGCCGAATCTGTGAATATTTATCGAACTTTATCGAAGTTTGATCCTCTTTCCCTGCGATCTCGCTTCATTTTAGAGTGAAAGGTGTGGAGGGAGGGAGGGGAGTGACTGTGCTCTACCTGCTGCATCAGTGAGTATCATCTGGGCAGGTGGTCTAATGAGCCGCACGGCGAATTGTTTATTAACAATCAAGCTCCACCTGACCGTCAGCCCAATTGCGAGTGGGCCAGCTCGGCAGCCAGGCCACTGAGAAATCACCCGGTGATCCCGACGGCCAGTCCACCCCTGAATGTGCACAAATCACATCCACACAACCGTCTTTGCCCTGATTTCATTATTCTTTTACTGATATTAGTTTTCAGCTTTCAGCCAATCACAATTTTCAAATGCAGTAGCCACATTTCAACCCTAAGAGTGCAGCACTAAGATGTTTTTAGACCATGAAAACGTCAAAAAATGTCCAGAAACTGAAAGATTACATTGGTAAAGACCCATTAATACAGTTTAAGCAGAAAAAAGCTGTTTTGAGGGTGAGTTGCTCTTTAATCATGAAATATTTGCCATTCTTTGATGAACTGTGTGATCAACTAGTCCTATAGTCAAAATCATGACAGATACACTTTAAAGTCTTAATATGTAAAATTTTCAATATTCCGCTTTTTAAAAATAAGGTGATAACATAATTAGAGCGCTAAACAACATGTTTGTCATAATTCCATATGTACTTTATTTTTATTTAAAATGTTATGGATCGTTTTACATTTTTTGACGGTCCAACAAACTTCTAGTACTTTTTTCCACCACTAGAGGGAGTAAAAACCAGTTTTTGGCCGAGCTCTTGATCTGCCGCTCTGTGTGACAGAGTGAGGAATAATACTAGTTTCTGCCACCTTGTGGTGGTTAGTGGAAGTGACGGGGTTGTGATTTGGCTCATTACTGCCACCTGGTGTTGGAAATAAAAAGTTATTATTTCTTATGTACTGTATCTTTAAGCTTGTATCTTACTGGGCTGTGTGACAGATGGTGACAACAAACCAGAGGGAGATTTAAAAATATCTGGAAACATTTACAAGGTTTCTTTATCTTTTCACAAGATTTGCTTACATTTTTGTTGCTCAAATTTTAAACGTGGTCCACAAGCTAATTTTCTTGGGAAACAGTCCTGAAGCCCTGGTGGGCATCAGGAACCCCAAACGATTTAGTTTAAATAAGTTTGAAAACGTGAAGAATCTGCATCAAATCTGAGATTAAAGGGCAGGACAAAACTACAATTTGGATCAGGATAAGTTGGGAATGCATTCAGACACGATCAAGACACATTGAGAATAAGTTGCACTAGTATTTATTGGATTGCCGTTTCATCGAGTCCAGTATTGAAACTCTAGCAGATTTGCAGTTTACTGTATTAGGAGAAAACAAGGAAGAATCTGGCAGGAAGTTTATAGTCAGAAACACAAAGAGAAAAACAGGTCAAGGATTTAAATCAGGTTTTTGTGAGTGAAACTTAAAACACGTTTTTTCTTGTGATAATTAAAACATTATATGTTCTAATTTATATATAAATAAGAATACATTTAAGTAGGATCTGGTTTCACAGCAAGGCTATAACAGTCAGTACGCTGACATCAGGTCTTATTTTATTTTATAACATAAAGTTAATCCTGCAGTGCACCCCCCCCCCCCATCTCACCTGTTTTCTGTATTTAATGGTAAATCATTCCCACCCAGTGCATCAGCGTGAGGAGGTCACAAGGTCAAAGGTTGGGGTTTAAAGGTGAGACAAATGGAAGGAGGGAGTTTAGGAAAACAAACATGGCATTTTATTTTGAAGGATTATTTGTGTTGGCAAGCTGGAAAACTTTCGAAGGGTTTTCCTCAGATGCAAACATTTTTTCTACATCCTTTAACACTTTCAACAAACACAAGTAAATGTTTTGTTTTAAAGAAAGAGCCTGTCTTCTGTTTTCCCCTAAGGGAGGGGGGGGGGCAATCTTTTTCTCTCACCTTCTTGATGGTTGGCGATGACAGCTCAGACCGCCTGCAACCTGCGCTTTGTCTGGATGATAAGAAAGAAGGATGTTGACACTTGACGGGTGGCGACACTGTGTTTATCAAAGCTCAGCAGCGGCGAGGTGGACTTTAAAAAATAACATTCACACTCCGAACACAAAGGAAGCGCCACTTTCTTTTCTTCTGGACCAAATTTCTTTAAAATCACACATTAAAATAAAGGAGCTCATGACAAAAGCAGGAAGTGAAACTCTGTCACTTTAATTATTAACTCTAATGGATGCTACCGATGTCAGGAGTAACAATCCACCATCTGTGATGTGCTCGTTTTCTCCTTTGGAAGGAACATGTTAGCTAAGATGTCTGGTTTCAATATTAACAAAGTCTTTAGGTAATTGTGATCGTGAGCTGAAAGAGAACAGGAATAAAAAAAACACGACTCCCTTTAATATCTAGTAAATTTGTGATCATCAGCTCTTAAGCAGAACAACATTAATGCGTGAGGCGTTTTCACGTTCAGCAGCTCACGACGAAAAGAAGCTGCTCTGATAACGACTCCTTCAGAATCTGTTCAGAAACAGAACAACTTCAACATTAAACACATTTCACCTAAATAAATAGATAAATAACACTGGGATATGCTAAATCACCTGCATTTTAATTTGGAGCAATGAAACATAAAAAAATACTAAATTAAAGATTACATTTTTGATCGTTTGCTGCAATTTGTCCAATGATCACAAAATAAAATCCATTTAATCATCTTTTTAAAAACGTATGTGGACATTGAAATATTACATGAAACGACTGTTTTAGTTAAAGCTGATATCCCTCATTTTAGATTGCCTAGCTTAGACTGTCAACAAAGTCACAGAACTCTCAGCCCCTCCCGTCGGGTAGAATTCCTAAGCCACGCCCCCCCAGGTTTGGAAACATGTGTAGCCCCAGAAGACGACAGCGTGCAAGACACTGGTCCACAGTTCATTCAAGTACCGTAACATGGCGGAATCACTGGTAAGTGAAAACAATATAACAACAAACAACTGACATTAATTGTTACTTTGTCCTGAACCTGACGCGGAACCAGCCGGCGGCTGTTTCTCCTGCTGTGACATGGTAGAGCGGTGAACACTCCCAGCAGTGGTGTGCTGCGGTAATATGTCTCAGTTTATTAGGAGCACAGAAGCCAAATAAATGCGGAAGTCCATATGGCTGGAGAGACTGTCCAATCATTCCTTTCTGACTGAACCATTTGATTGGTTGATGTTTTTAGACAAATACGGGAGAACCACTTAATTATTTTTTTTCGGCTTTTTTTAAACCTTCACAACATATTTTTCTCCATGCTGTGTTAAAACGATTTTAATGGGCATGAAAAAAAATATGTTAAGCAAATTTGGTACGCAAATTAATTACAGCAGCTTTAAATCGAGGGTGAAATCCACAGGATTTCAGTCTGTGTTGTTTCAGCGGGACCTTTAGGTCTTAGGTTGATTAGTTCTGTGTTCGTCCAGGTGTGTTGAGTTAAATTAACATTTAGTTTTTTTTCCTCCCTGACTTAGCCCAGTAATTTAGTTCATGTCTTTCACTTGTCCTCTTGTCCACTGGTCATTAGTCTCACTCCCTGCATGACATGCTCCCTGTGTCTCATGTCTCATGCGAGTTTGTTGATGATGTTAGTTCGACACAGATAAGCCACTCCCCCATCTGTCTGGTACCTGTCTGTTCACTCGGTGGGTTTTTGGATTTGTCAGTCTTTGAGTGAATTTCCCGACTCTCGGCTTGTTTTTGGACTCTGATGCTGCTTCTGTCTTTCACCTCATTAACCAAATAAGTGAACAATTATCAAGAACATTCTTCTGATACCTGCATTCGAGTTCAATCAACAACATAAACATTACAGCTTGTTTAATGTCAATGTCAAGTTTATTTATAGAGCACATTTCAAAACAACCTGAGATCACCTAAAGTGCTGTACAGCAAAAAATACAATCAAACATCCAGAAAATAAGTAAAAACACAGTTTTAAAAGAAAAAAAAAACATAATAAAAAACCTAAAAGGCATACAGTATCTAACCTATAGGGGACAAGGGATAGAAAAGGAATCAGCTAAATTTAAAAGCAAGGGTAAAAAAGTGAGTTTTTAAGCGGGACTTGAAGCTATGGAGGCTGTTTGCAGACCGAATCTAACGGTAGACTATTCCATAATTTAGGGGCAGAAAACGCTCTGTCACCTCTGGACTTCAACCTAGAAGGTGGAACTGACAGGAGATGTTGTGAAGAGGATCTCAAAGTTCTTATGGGGGCGTGAGATTTTAGGAGCTCTGTCAGGTACGAAGGGCCATTTAGTGCTTTAAAACACAGTAATAAAATTTAAATTGGATCCCGTAAGAAACAGGAAGCCAATGAAGAACCTGAAGAACAGAAGTGATATGATCCCGACGTCTCCTTCCCGAAAACAAGCAGGCAGCTGCGTTCTGAGCGACCTGGAGGCGATGGATGCCTGTTCGAGACCATAATAAAGCGAAGTACAGTAGTCCAGTCTTGACATTCTAAGTAGATGGATGACTTTTTCAAAGTCTTTTTTAGGCATAATGATGGAGGACGAGGCGCCGTCAACTTCCTTTGTTCAAATGAGATTGTTTTTTTTTTTTTTTAACATTTTTTTATTTTATTTCCTATATTAATCCCTCGTGGGGAAATTTGTCTCTGCATTTGACCCATCCTCACCGTGAGGTGAGGAGCAGAGGGCAGCCATATTGAACAGCACCTGGGGGGCAGTTTCGGGGTTCAGTATTTTGCCCAAGGATACTTCGACACGTAGCCTCTTGCCAGGACACGAGATCAGGCTCCGGTTTCTCGATCGGAGGGTGACCTCCTTCCCAACAGACTACGACCGCCCCGAGGCAGCGGCGGGTTCAGTATCTTGCCCAAAGATACTTTGACGTAGCTTGCCGGCACCGGCGATCAAACCCGCCAACTGAACGAAGGGCGATCGCCCTACCACTAGACTACGCCGTCCTGAAACAAACACAGAAATGGGCCTATAAAACATCTGGAAAAACGGGGGTTGGGGTGGGGGGTGTGGGTCCTCCAGCTGTTTGAACTGACAGAAAAGAGTTTATTATATGTTTCAGCATTTTAGACATTAACTGACTTTCTGGTTTTTAGGTCTGATATTAAAAACTCATGGTGTTGCAGAGCAGCATCATTATTCAATTCATTCATTTCTGTAGAAGACGTTTGTACTTCAATAGAGGTTTAACTATGATCCATGAACTCGTATCCATCATCACTCGACTTGCTCTGTGAAAGAAACATGCGTGAGCACAGTCTGCCAATCGAAGGCCAAACATGTAATAAAACAAAAACTCTTCAGTTTATGAACACACAGACCAGATTTCTGCTGCTAATTTAATTTCTCCGTTGGCATCGTATTATTCCGTTCAGGACAAATGTGCTTGTTTGTGCACTGATGTGCATTTAGTGCACATGCAGCTGGACCATTTCCTAACAACAAAGAGATAATGAGCTGAAAATAAATGAAGGGGGAAAGGCTGCACGCTCTGATAAGATCATCAATACACTAAATCTTCACTCACAGAATGGTTGTTTATCGCTGTATTAAAGTTTTAAATATTTTTACTGGAACTTTGGAGTAAATGAGTCTGTTAAAGATTAAAGAAGGGCAGCAGGTGGTGTTAAGAATGTGAAGAGCCTTGGCTGCTGTTTATCACAGGTGATAATGATGCTACTACAGCAAAGTTACAGATAAACCTGCATTAGTTCATCATGAAGAATGACAGATCCTGTGATGTCATCACTTTAAACACTGCTTATATAAACAAGGAGAAGATTTTGTTAGTAAGTTTGAGAAAACAAATGTAATTTCTCACGTGGATTAAACGACCATGTGCAGACTTTCTATCTGATGTGTTTGTTATTGTGCATTTTCATTTTTTTTCAGCTGAAGACATAGAAGTAGTGTCTGTAGGGTTATGACAAGGATTATCTCACCTCAGTTTATGAAATGTTTGAGTTTTTGTGGGTTGAACTTGACTGTGAGAGATGAACGACTGGAGACAAACTTTTAGTCAGTAAGCAGTCAAACACACTAGCTGCTATCGTTACCTTCACTGGGATGAGGTAGAACAGTGAGCGAGGTCAGACTGTCTAGGTTCTTCATAGAAGTTAGTATGCAAGAGAGTCCAAAACACAATCTCAATATCCAATCCTGAAGGGGAGTTCACTTTCAGGTCCAAGAGGCAACATTGTGATCTGGCAATAGCTGAGGAAAAGGCGGGGTCAACAAACATGAAGATAGGTCCATTAATCTGAGGCAGACAAGTTATCCAAAGTTGCAGGTGAGATGTGAGGTCAGGTACAGGTACAGATAATCCACATGCAGGTAAACAGAGAGACAGGAGTGAAGCATGAGTTTGGAAGCACATGGCATTGAACAAACGAGGAGTGAACAAGTAACAGACGAGAATAACGCAGCAATCTGGAGTTTGTCCTTAGAGGGCGCCACTGAGATGAAAAATGTGTTGCACCTTTAAGTCCCGCCCCTCTGAGTTTGTGATAAGATAGCAATGAGTTGGCTCTCCTCTGTGCATGCGTGCCACCTTTGTTATGATGGACAATTCACGGGTGAGTTACAATTATGCGGATGTAGAATGCTATTGGCTATTGCTGGGCGGCACTCAGTGAAAATTAAATGTGCCCCTATGGGATGGACCGGGGGGGGGGGGGG
>SSNP01000008.1:8000285-8013594 GCA_006937955.1 Pachypanchax playfairii
GGGGGGGGGGGGGGGGGGGGGGGGGGGGGGGGGTTGTGTGGTGGCTTTGAGGAAAAACCTTTCATTACAGAACCGGGTCAGACTATCACTTTTATGGAATTTCAAAAAACCATATATTAGTCCTGAAAATAGGAAAACTCCGGATTGCAGCTTTAAATATAAGGAAACAGACAGGTCAACCGAGTCTAACCAGGCTGTTAGAGTGAAAAAAAATGTAAATGCTTCTGTATTAAATATACAACAGTGTTGACTGCACAGGTAACACTCATCCATACAGATTAAGTACCACAAGATGTCAAACAATGATGGTATTCTATCCACAGCGTGTCACAACAGTCCAGTCATAACAACATCCAGCATCACTGACAGTCTATGCAACACTTTCAGTTGTAAAATTCAATAAAACCTGGAAGCTCTTGTTTCGTGACAATAAAACTTATGTGGCACCTTCATATGTACAAACAGCTCCGTTTGGTGCTAAAAACAGATGTTTAACACATTATGAGGGCTCATTTTTACATATTACAGTGTCATTTTTTTCCATTTTGGTTTATGAACCTCAAAATAATTTTATTTATGCATAAAAGTCATAAAGAAATCTCTTTTTTCAGATAGGTTCTTATTTTTTATTAGTTATAAAATAAAAGACCTAAAACATGGAATTATTGTTACTAGACAGCCAAAATATAGTAATGAAACTTTTACGATTAGCAAGTCATCAAAAGGTGAAAATCTCCAGAGACCGAGCTCCTCAACCTATCTCTAAGGGAGCACCCAGCTACCCTGCGGAGGAAACTAATTTCAACTGCTTGTATCGTCCTTTCGGTCAAGACCCAAATCTCATGACCATAGGTGAAGGTTGGAACATACTAGATTGACTGGTAAATCGAAAGCTTTGCCTTTCAACACAGCTCCTTCTTCACCACGACAGTCCAATACAGAGGCCGCATCACAGCAGATGCTGCACCAATCCGTCTGTCAACCTTGCGCTCCATCTGCCCCTCACTCGAGAACGAGACCCCAAGATACTTGAACTCCTCAACTTGAGGCAAGGACTCTCCACCGACCTAAAGAGGGCAAGCCACCCTTTTCCAGTCAAGAACCATGGCCTCAGATTTGGAGGTGCTGATTCTCATCCCAGCTACTTCACACTTGGCTACAAACTGAGACCAACATGCACTGGAAACAGGTCTGACTTACTGCCGGCAATGCAAACCAAGCTCCTGCTGTGGTTGTACAGGGAACGAACAGCCCTTAGCAAAGAGCCCCGAACCCCATATTACCAGACCACCCTCTACAGGATGTCCCTGGGCACACAGTCGAATGCCTTCTCCAGATCCACAAAGCACATGTGGACTGGTTGGACATGCTCCCATGAACCCTCGAGCACCCGATGGAGGGTATAGAGCTGGTCCAGTATTCCACGACCAGGACAAAAACCACACTGCTCTTCCTGAATCCTTGGTTCAGCCATCGGTTGGATTCTCCTCTCCAGTACCCTGGAGTAGACCTTACCAGGGAGGCTGAGGAGTGTGATCCCCCTGTAATTGGAACACACCCTCTGGTCCCCTTTCTTAAACAGAGGGACCATCACCTCAGTCTGCCAATCCAGAGGCACTGTCCTCGACCTCCACGCGAAATTGCAGAGACGTGTCAACTAAGACAGTCCTACAACATCCAGAGACTTGAGGTACTCAGGACGGATCTCATCCACCCCCGGAGCCTTGCCACCGAGGAGCATTTTAACTACCTCAGTGACTTCAGCCTGGGTGAGGGGCAAGTCCACCTCCAAGTCCCCAGTCTCTGCCTCCTCACGTCTCAGAAGACATGATGGTGGAATTGAGGAGATCCTCAAAGTATTCCTTCCACCGTCCAACTACGTCCCCAGTCAAGGTCAGCAGCTCCCCACGTGCACTGTAAACAGTGTTAGTGTATCACTGCTTCCCCCTCCTGAGGCGTCGGACAGTTTGCCAGAATTTCTTCGAGGCAAACCGAAAGTCACTCTCTCTGAACTCCTCCCAGACCTGAGTTTTTGCCTCCGCGACCACACGAGCCGTGCGCTTGTCCTGCCGGTACCCATTAGCTGCTTCCGGAGTCCCACAAGACAACAAAAAGATAGTTCACACAAGAATGTAATCTGGAGGGGTGGGGTGGGGCGTTTGAGTTGATCTTTAAATACCATGTGCTTGTGTGCCGCATTCACAAACACTCAGATGTCATCATCTTATGCTTGATGTTTGATTAAATTTGATTGTCTCAGCTTTTGGGGGGGGGTTGGGTTGGCCAGTCTAACTGGAAGGCTGGCCCATGCCCCCCTGGCCACCCCTCTGGACACGCCCCTGGTGAAAACAAAACCATAACAATCTTTGTACTTCACAGTTAAGCTGTGTTTCTGAACATTTTCACAATCTATAACAAGTGATAGAGACATACATTATTATAACAACTATAACTGACACATACAGTACATGTACTTACCTGTTGATTCAATCAGCCTGGAGGATTTAACAGATGAAGCATCACCTCATTTTATTAGTTGATTTTTCGAGCACCAGGACCAGAAGCTGCAGCTCATTGTAGCTCCATGGCATAAATAATCCAGGGTTAATTACTGTCCAGGACCAATTTAATTCATTGTGACACTTTGATATAAATTGCAAGAGAATGAGCTCCTGTTTATTTTCTCAAGACCACAAAGCCTAGTCATCTTTATACAATCACTGCGTGACAGCAGTGTGGAGAAGTGTTAAACACAGAATGCAGGTGAAACTAAACATGAATTTCTGGAGGATTATGTCTGATTTTACAGTATAATTCTAAGATTCTTGTAATTCTTGTAAGCTGGATTGTGTGTGGCTGTATGTTCTCATGACCCATCTCTGACACATTGATTGTCTCATTTTCTTCAATCTCCTACAGGTAAGAGATTCATTACTCTCTTGTTTGATATAGAGACCACCAGAACACCTCATCTCACATGAATGGGTTTGAAATACAGCAGCACTCCTGACAGGGTAAATACCTCTGAGCCACGTCCCTTTATTCAATTTCCTGCCTGTCGAGAATACAAGCTGCAGCAGTTTTAAATGTTGCCTGGCTGGATAAATTATAGCTCAGTATTTTAATAATGAAATAATAGATTTTGTCTATTCTAAAAGTATTTTGTGTATGATAGAACCATTAGATCTCAAAAGGTCCTTTGTGGTCCAAAATGATTTTAGATATCAAAGAAAACACAATATAAACCCAATTAGATGCTTTGTAAAACATAAACAACAGATGAAACATAAATATGTTGATTTGATGGCAGCAGCACATCTGAAAACGTTAGAATAGGTGCAACAGAAGGCTCCAAAAATAACTTGATGAACATTTTGCATCCAATTAGGTTAATTAGCAGCAGCTCAGTAACATGACTGAGTATAAAGGAGCATTTCAGAGAGGTGGAGCCTCTCAGATGTAAAGATGGGCAGAGGTTCACCAGTCTGAGACAAATGTGTATAAAATTTATGGAAGAATTGGAGAAAAATGTTCCTAAAAGTAAAATCGTGAAGAAGGTCCCCTCATCTACAGTAAATATCCTCATGAAAAGATTGAAAATAAAAAGGTCAAAACTGGATGCTCATGATCAGCAGGTTATTAGACAACACTGTATTAAAAACAGACATGATTCTCTACCGGGTTGCATGGTGGTGCAGTTGGTAGAGATGTTGCCTTGCAGTGAGAAGGTCCTGGGTTTGAATCCGGGCTGGGGCCTTTCTGTATGGAGTTTGCATGTTCTCCCTGTGCATGTGAGGGTTTTCTCCGGGGACTCTGGCTTACTACCACAGTTCAAAAACATGCAAGACATTAAATGGCGACTCTAAATTGTCCCTAGGTGTGAGTGTGTGTGTGAGTGGTTAAAGCTGGATCATGTAAAGAAGGAACCACAAGTCAACATGATCCAGAAACAGAGACATCTTATCTGAACCAGAGTTCTGTAAACTGGTCTGAGGTGAAGTAAAAACTGTTCTGTGGTCAGACTTGGTCTAAATTAGACGTTCTTGTAACCATGGACACTATGTCCTGCAGAGTCAAGAGGAAAGAGACCAATCAGCTTGTTATCAGCAGACAGCTGAAAAGTCTTGATCTCTGATGGTGTGGGCAGTTTACACATCTGGAAAGGTAACATCTGCTCCATCTAGACAACATCTCTCTCAGGGAAGGTCTTACATATTTCAGCAAGACAACATTAAACCACATACTGCATCATCACAGCAGCAGGACTTCTCAGGAGAGTCCAGGTGCTGAACTGTCCTGCCTGCAGTTCATCATGAAATAAAAAACCCGACTGTAAAGATCCAGAACTGTTGATCAGCTAGAATCCTGCATCAGACCAGAATGGAACAATATTCCTCTCCTAAACTCCAGCAGCTGATCTCCTCACATCCCAGATGTTACAGAACATCACCCTGTTCCAACTCTTTAAAGACTTGTTGCTTCCATCAGATTCAAAATGAGCTCATATTCTATATAGAATGATGAAATATCTCAGTTTTAACATCTGATGTTTACGTTTTGTCTGGGAATAAAAAATGGGTTAATGTGATTTACAAATCATTGCATTCTGCTTTTATTTACTTTTTTTTTTTAATTGGGGATGTAAAATAGAAATTTAAGATTGTGGAAATTTGATATAGTCAGTTTTTCATAGAAAACGATCACAATATAAAAAGTGTCACAACATCAAACGCCTCGACGTAGCAGGAGGTTTTTAATGTTTGTTCTGATCCAATCACATTCTTATAGTCTTGTAGATTATGGGCGAGTATACTGATGTTATACTGCAGCAGTCCACATGCCATCATGACTGAGTGAACTGAGTTCATTTACTGAGCTACATGCAATAACATCCTATAAAAACAATTTTATTTCTAGAATAACCTACAAGCATTTAAAATGTACATTTTTTCATCTGAAAAAAGTTTTGAATACAGTGGGGCAAAAAAGTATTTAGTCAGCCACCAATTGTGTAAGTTCTCCCACTTAAAAAGATCAGAGAGGCCTGTAATTTTCATCATAGGTATACCTCAACTATGAGAGACAAAATGAGGAAAAAAAATCCAGAAAATCACATTGTCTGATTTTTAAAGAATTTATTTGCAAATTATGGTGGAAAATAAGTATTTGGTCAATAACAAAAGTTAATCTCAATACTTTGTTATATAGCCTTTGTTGGCAATGACAGAGGTCAAACGTTTTCTGTAAGTCTTCACAAGGTTTTCACACACTGTTGCTGGTATTTTGGCCCATTCCTCCATGCAGATCTCCTCTAGAGCAGTGATGTTTTGGGGCTGACGCTGGGCAACACGGACGTTCAACTCCCTCCAGAGATTTTCTATGGGGTTGAGATCTGGAGACTGGCTAGGCCACTCCAGGACCTTAAAAAGCTTCTTACGAAGCCACTCCTTCGTTGCCCGGGCGGTGTGTTTGGGATCATTGTCATGCTGAAAGACCCAGCCACGTCTCATTTTCAATGCCCTTGCTGATGGAAGGAGGTTTTCACTCAAAATCTTACGATACATGGCCCCATTCATTCTTTCCTTTACACGGATCAGTCGTCCTGGTCCCCTTGCAGAAAAACAGCCCCAAAGCATGATGTTTCCACCCCCATGCTTTACAGTAGGTATGGTGTTCTTTGGATCCAACTCAGCATTCTTTCCCCTCCAAACACGACAAGTTGAGTTTCTACCAAAAAGTTCTATTTTGGTTTCATCTGACCATATGATGTTCTCCCAATCCTCTTCTGGATCATCCAAATGCTCTCTAGCAAACCGCAGACGGGCCTGGACGTGTCCTGGCTTCAGCAGGGGGACACGTCTGGCACTGCAGGATTTGAGTCCCTGGCGGCGTAGTGTGTTACTGATGGTAGCCTTTGTTACTTTGGTCCCAGCTCTCTGCAGGTCATTCACTAGGTCCCTCCGTGTGGTTCTGGGATTTTTGCTCACCGTTCTTGTGATCATTTTGACCCCACGGGGTGAGATCTTGCGTGGAGCCCCAGATCGAGGGAGATTATCAGTGGTCTTGTATGTCTTCCATTTTCTAATAATTGCTCCCACAGTTGATTTCTTCACACCAAGCTGCTTACCTATTGCAGATTCAGTCTTCCCAGCCTGGTGAAGGTCTACAATTTTGTTTCTGGTGTCCTTTGACAGCTCTTTGGTCTTGGCCATAGTGGAGTTTGGAGCGTGACTGTTTGAGGTTGTGGACAGGTGTCTTTTATACTGATAACGAGTTCACACAGGTGCCATTAATACAGGTAACGAGTGGAGGACCGAGGAGCCTCTTAAAGAAGTTACAGGTCTGTGAAAGCCAGAAATCTTACTTGTTTGTAGGTGACCAAATACTTATTTTCCACCATAATTTGCAAATAAATTCTTTAAAAATCAGACAATGTGATTTTCTGGATTTTTTTTCCTCATTTTGTCTCTCATAGTTGAGGTATACCTATGATGAAAATTACAGGCCTCTCTGATCTTTTTAAGTGGGAGAACTTACACAATTGGTGGCTGACTAAATACTTTTTTGCCCCACTGTATATTCCTGATCCAATGTTCTGATTGCACGAACCATATTATTTATCAACAGCTATTTCTGATCTTTATGAAATAAACTTCCCTCAGTGTAAATTCTGTTCTAAGTCACAGTTCAAACCACATTACTTCTATTTTTCTTGGAAAAGTTTTACTTTGATAAAGCAGGATATTTCTTTTTTCAATTATTTAGTAAACATAATGAACACAACAAGCTGTTCTGGACATACAGAACAATAACAAAGAAGTAAAATGAGACATGTTCATGCAATTTTCTTTGCTTTGCAATTAACTGCTTGAAATACCTTTTTATTTTCTATAAGCAATTATATGTAAAAAAACAGAAAAGCTGTGAATTTACTGACAAAGAGTATTCATTAGCAAACAGCAGCTGGTCGCTTCCTCCACAAAGTCGTGAGTGCTGACCAGTGAAAACACTTAACTAAACTGTTTTAAAATAATTGTGCAACACAACAAAAAGTGCATTCGAGAGCCAGGATAAATACATAATCATTGTTTGGGGTCAGAGGGCTGTAATTATCCCTGGAACAATGTGAAATTGCAGTAATTATGATGTAAATGTTTTGAATGCATTCATCAGTAGATGGATACCATCTTTACAAAACCCATTCATTTAAAAGAAAAAGTAAAGTTGGTGAAAGGTTACCAGGTTTACTTTGAAGGACGAGACGAGGACGAGATAAAAACCAGAATGTTCCCCAACTGTGTGATTTAACTGTTCTGAAAATAGATACAAACAAAAAAAACACAAGTCATTATCATTAGATCTTTCTTTATTTCAAATTTGATAGGTGAGATGGAATAAAAACCGTAATTAGCTCTTGTGTTGATTTCAGATGGAACAAATCCCACTAACACCGAGCTGAACGTCACACGTGGCACGTTTATTCCTAAACACACACACTCCTGCACACAGACACCACGGGGCAGCAGCAGGGCTAATTTGTTTAGAAGGAATTAATTAGATATTATTAGGGAGAAAACAATGAAGCAGAGGCGGGGTGTTTAACGACGGGACGTTAAAGAGGAGAACCTGTCATGGAACAATAGGCTAATATCCACCCACTGCTTCCCAGCTACTGCTCAATTAGTTTATCACACAACAGGAAATGAACGTATAAACGTGAGCGGTTTCTGATTAGCTCCTCAGTCTGAGCGTTCATTCATTCATGACTGAGTGACAGCGGAGGATGTGTTCGTGTTTTTGTTCCTAATTGAGCTCAAGTGTCGGTTTTAAAGGCGTCACCTCTCAAACACGTTAATGAACCCAAAACCAAACGTGTGCTACGACAGTTATTAACGACCCGACGCCTGCTGCAGTCTGTGTGTGAGTCTGTGTTCCTTTTCACAGCCACTCCTTCAGGACGGCCAAGGCGGAGTTGAAGGTGAACTGGGCCTGGTGGGTTCCACGGTGAGCCAGCAGCAGGGAGCCCGCCTCCGGCCCGTGGCCCGCTGCCATCAGCTCCGCTGCAGCCTTCTCCACGTCCCAGCCTCCCTCCTGATGGTGGGACAGCATGTGGGAGCTGAGCAGAGGGTACAGGGTGGAGGAGACGCTGCCTACCAGGAGACCCGCGTCCAGGAGCAGCGAAAGCAGCTCTGCATCACACGAAGAGGCCGTCTCCTGGAGGAAAACAGACAGAAAAGTGTAAACACGTGTGATTACAGCAACTTCTTTTCTAGAGTCTGATTATCTTGCCCTGGGTTTTATACAGCGACGCTGAAAGAAGCTTTCAGCTTCAGCAGGGGAGTTAGAGCACCACAGCACCTGAGGCTGACCCCCCCCCCCCAACCCACCCCACATATACACACACACTAGCAACTTTCTCTTCTAACAAAATGATCAACCCATTACGTAACACTTTAATCTGCATCTTTACAACAACAAACTAGATGCTAACTCAGCTGATTAAATACCGCCGGGGTCTGCGAGTGGCCTGCAGAGGCACAGCTGAGTGCTGCCGCTCACCGGGACTGAGCCCATCGACTCTGTGACCCTCTCACCTGTTTGCTTTCTCGTTTATTAAACTTGCACGTCTACACACGTGCACTCGGGTAGACAACAGCCGGTCCTTATCTGGGTATTTTTGGAGCTGAAGCAGATCAATTATAAATGTGGAGTCCATGTCTTCTCCTCTGCTGAAGAGACGATGAGTGGAGCTGGATGAGTTTCTCTCCCCTCACCTCTGAAATCGCTCATCTCTGTGGAGCACCCCCCCCCCCCCCCCCACCCGCCCTCTCACTCTTTTTCTCTTTTTAAGGACAATTCCTTCTTTAAAAACACACAACAGACTTTTAAAAAGGGTGATATGCTGAGACCTGAACAATGCACATGAGAGTTTTCAGACATTCGGCTGCTGTCACTGATAATGACACTGGACCCCGCTGGAATTACTGATCGTATTTTGTTGCAGTGTGACAAGAACTGCAGAAGGGCATTAATATTCTGGATTTGTATGCATTTTCCATTCAAGAAGGCTAAAAGTGCACGGGTAGTTTGGGACCAAAGGGAGACGGAGCTGACAGATAACTCTTATAGAGATGCAGAGCTGTATGTCATGCATGAGTAATAATTTAATTTCTAGGCCTTTCTATTGAGAGACGGGGCCAGATGAATCGTGACAAGCTGGGGCAGGAGAACAGGACTGGACCAGGACATTTAGGCATAATGACAATAAAGACAAGAAAGAATCGTGGAATATCTGCAATGAAAAAAGATGAAGGGAGTGAGCCAAAGAGGAGGGAAGACATGTACTCAAAGCAGCCTGGTACATACATTTTTAAGTGCACCGACGGCTTCCAAAGGCAGAATACACAGCAGAGCCAAAGTGAAGCACTTCAAAAACACCTTCACACTTCAGCTTCAAACTTTTCATTTTGCTGCCTCAACAGAGGCCCAGAACTAATGTACAATAAGGCCTTTCTGTAGCTGTGGTGCATGGTGACCCAGTTCTAAAATCTTTACAGAAGATTCGAGAAAGTTATTGAACTAATTCATGTACATGATTAAAACGTTTGGGAAATGGGACCAAAAGATGACATCAGAGGGGGGTGTTTAGCTATGGGCAATGTGGGTGAATGCACAGGGTGAAGTTTGTTTGGGGGTGCACAAATAAATGAAATAAATCACCGGATTTGTAGACCACCCATTTCCACGTCAAGTTAGCGGTGGTTTGCGTTGGTGCACCCCTGCTATCATGTCAACTTAGTGCTGAGTCATGTTTACTGGTCGCTACCACTGGGGGGTTAGTGGTTGCGATCGGCTGGTTCGCCAGGGTGCAAACCTAGCAAAGACCGCTACAGGGTGTTGTATCTAAACATGTTCCATGAAGATGAACCTCAGTTTAATGACGACATGAAACAACTCATTCTGTATCTGATTGGAGCCTTCGGAGGATAACGTGGGTGAGAAAAAAACAAAAAGGCAACTGGATGAGTCATAGTTTGAGGTTTTAGAGAAGGCGGGACCAAAAGTGTGGGAAAGCTCCAGAGGCACATTGATGAACTTAAAACAAATACTTTTATTTAAAACAAGAAAACGAAGCGCTGACAGGGCAACGAAAACAAACGTGTGTCAAAACTGTAACGGTACGAGAAACATGCAGGATCAACAGGACAAAAGATGCTGTGGCGACACTGGACTGAAAACAACAACACTCACACACAGAGGGAAGGAAATTACTCACACAGAAACAGCTGAGGAGGAAGTCAAGCACACGACGAAAAACAGGGGGAAAGAGGAAACATAGAACATTACCAAAATAAAATAAGAACCAAAGAACGCAGTAAAATAAAATGCAGGAGACACGTGGAACAGGAAACAGTCATTTACAAAATAAAACCTAGGGAACACAAAATGCTTTCAAACACAGGACCACAAGAGAACCCTGGAAAAACCACCTCACAAAAAATAAAACAAAACTCACAACCAGGACAGGATGGAAGTACTACTACACATGCCAAATGCAGAAACCACGTTAAGGGATATTTATAATTTCTTTTCAAACCACCACCATCTGTAAGTTACTGATTAGCATCACAGTTGGTGATCCTAAGTCAAACATTTACTTCAAGATAACTGTGTATTATACTTTTTTTTTTTTTACATTTATGCATCTTGGAAATACAATTATTTAAAAACATTTGCATCAAAAGAAGGAAGATTAGCCATGTGTTTCACAAAATGAAAAACTAAGAATCGTCAAATTCTGTGGTTACATGTGCAGCTGCATATACAGTGTTGTCTTAAAGTGTTTGCCGCCTTTGTAAGCCCTTATTTTTTGGGTCAAACGTAAATGTTTCAGACCACTAAACAACTTGATATACCAGACATTTGTCTGTAAACACAAAATGTCTCTAACTCAGGGAAAGAAACCTACACTGCCCTGTTTGAAAAAGTGATTTTACCCTGCTAAAACATACCTGTGGTGTATTTTTGAGCTGAGTTTGGTTCCTCTACTCACACCCAGGACCAGGTGGACTTGCTGTGATTAATGGAACCATGAATTCTGTTGTCTACCAAATTATCCTGCAGAAGGACATTTGTCCATCTCTTCATGAACTCAAGCTGAAGAGCACTTAGGTTCTGCAGCAGGACAATGATCCAAAACACACCAGCAGGTTCATCTCTGAATGGATTAAGAAAAACAAAATGAAGACTTTGGTCTGGCCAAGTCAAAGTTCTCACAAATCCAACAGAGATGCCGTGGCATGCTCATTCTTGAAAAACGTCCAATGTGTCTGAACTCTGCAGAGATGAGTGAGCCAAACTTTCTCCACAGCACAGTATAAGATCTAGGCCTGAGTGATATACCGGTTTTTACCAAAAAGCGGTGTTTATTTTGATGATATGAACTTTTTCACTCACTGCTATACCGGTGAATGTTCCAAACGTTCCAGACAACGTCTGGAACGTTTGCAGTGGGAATGCATTTCTGTGGGGACTGATTTCGGTGCTACACGCTAAGACCGCACGTGAAAAATTAAGGTTTGAATGAAGAATGGCAGCTGGCGGGGGCTGTAACAGCGACACATAAATTACTGACCCAGAACAACGTATTCCAAAAAGAGGAGCCACATCTGTAGTCTGGAATTTCTTTGGCTTCAAAAGGTTGGACTTCATTTGCGTTAGCCAGCGGCGGTAATACAAGTAACTTCACTTAATTACTGCCCCCTACTGGCAACCATATTTTGAAGAGGCTGTGCAACGTGGTACTGTGCATATGACAGTAAAATTGACTATTTAAAGCTAATCTAATGTAACATTCTTTCTATAAAAAATACCGTCAAATACTGTAAAACCGATAATTTAGAAAAAAACCGTGATATAAAAATTTGTCCATACCGCCCAGCTCTAATAAGAAGCACTGCCAGCTATTATGTTTAGGTGCAATTATGTTTTCACACATATCTAACAGCCCAATAATTCACTGCATGTTTTAAAAAACTTTGTCCTGTTGAGCTAAAAGATCTTTGCTGTAAAGTAAACGGTAGGAACTGGACTGTAAAGGTTCCAGCATCGATGTTGTCTAGGAACATGCGTGGTGAGATGTTCGGTGACGTCTGCAGAGCTTTGGGGTGACAGAACTGCAGTGCTGCTGACCCATGTGACCTTTGCTGGTTTGTTTTTTATGTAACAGTCTAAAATGTGAGTCACACCAGAGAGGAGAGATGCTGGTGTCAGAGCTTTGGATGTTGGAGACGTTACACATCAGAAGAACCAGATGAGTTATCATGTAGTCAGTGTGGGCTGCATGATGGACAGAGAACTAGTGTTACTTCTACATATTGTGACCAATGCAGAGAAAAAAATACAGATTTTGAAAACACCTAAATTCTGTTTTTCCTGCATCTCTTGGTTTATGATGGAGGATTGGAGCAGATCTGCAGCACAGACTCACCCATGCTCACACACAGACATACACACACCTCGCTGGCTATTACAGTTTGAAGGTGTCAAGAGAGACAGCAGATTTGAGTTTTAGAGTCACTCCGATTGGCAGCTGAGCTGAAAATAGATGTGAGGAAGCATGTGAGAGATGGAGGGATGGAGGGGAATCTTGATATTGGAGAGGTGCAGATAACTTTGTGTCCTTCTTACAGCATGAAGAGCTCTGTCACATTTCAGGCACTGCTCTTAATCCAGCCTTCTCTAAGTATGCAGCGTAATGACAAAGTTCACATCCAGATGTTACTTGTGCAAAATTCTGTGAACAGACAAATGGAGATGCTGTGAGGTGAAAAATGTTTCTATGACCATGTATCAGAATGTTCTGAACCAAAAGATGCAGCAGCTCTCAACTCCCCGTAGTAAAAAATGTGTATTTTAGGAAGGCTTTTAAAACACGGGCTAAATACAGGTGCAAAACAAATCCCCTCTCAAGTTTTAAGATACAAGTATTCCTACATCACGTCTGTAACGGTTTGGTTTGCTAACAGATGGACGGTCGGTTGATTGGTTGAACGGATGGATGGATGGATGGATGGATGGATGGATGGATGGATGGATGGATGGATGGACGGACGGATGGATGGATGGATGGATGGACGGACGGACGGATGGACAGATAATCTTTTTAAACGGAGCATTTATCCATATTTCCAGTGATCATAAGGAGGTGAGAATGAACCACAAGCAACTGTCATCTAATTTAACTTGACTTTGGCAGGTTTAGGCATTTTACACACCAACATGATGTTTGGTCTGTGAACTGAAAACT
>SSNP01000008.1:8023434-8149227 GCA_006937955.1 Pachypanchax playfairii
GTGCTGCTCAAGTAGCTTCTTCAATGCTGGATCCAACTATCCTCCAGTGCACTTTTATTTCAAGTAGTTCTCATTTGGAGCAAAGATTGTAATTAGCTTGAACCACTTTACGTTGTAGTTTTACATCACGGCTGAGTTAACGATAGTTTGCTAGCTTATTTGCAAAGCTTTAATACTAAACTTTCTTTTGAGGACCACTAGAGAGATAATCAGGACCACTAGTGGTACTTGCGCTACAGTTTAAGAAGCACAGTGAGAGAATAAATGAGATCTTTGCAAACTGCTAACACAAACTCATATGAATGATCTAAACCAAACAAGATGTTTCCTTAGGTACATTTACAGACATAATATTCAAAATGTATTAATGTATCACTCTGAGTCTTATTTTCAGTCATTCACTTATAAATTAGATCGATTAGAGTGGAAGGTACAAAGTAACAAACGTTTGGCTAATTATTTTCATAACAAAATTTTAGCAATTTGGGTAAACCAGATTCCAAATCCAGTAAAAGTTGGATTTAGACTGTAAAAAGCACCAGTCAAATGGTGTGAAAAAGAAAAACAACTCATTTATTGATTCAATAATATCTGTATGAATAGACACAACTAAAATAAATATTTTTTGGGAGCCAGAGACACATTTTGATTTTATTTTTATTGAATAAAGTTTTGATATGTTGCCAAACTGATATATTACACAAAAGTTTCTACTTTTGTGGGTTACAAGCAGTTGATGTGAGGTCCTTTTGAAAACTGGGGCATGAAAAGTACTAGTAATGGTTACCGAGATTGTTCAAAATAGTTCCTTGCTAGAAACCCTAGAATTTGAGGAGATTTACTTCCTGTCAGTAAAAGCAGCTACAAAGTAAAAGCGAAACAAGCACCATGACAAACAAGAACAAGCAGACGTTTCCAAGGGAACACCAAATCATGGCGTTATCGGACGCTTTAGATGTAAAATAGTTTCTTGTCTCTGTGTTGATAATATCTTTGGATGAATGCAGTTTCCTTAAAGCTTGGAACAAATCTGTGCGTTAAGCTCTGAGGCAACGGAGGCTAAATCACTTCCAAAAACAGCGTGACACACGACCTGTCATACTCCGTTCATATATCCATTCTCTGACTGTCTGTGATTTACACTTTGTTTCTTCCACTTCTTTATTCAAACAGTACGTCTTTATCTGTGTGTGTATTAGCATCGGGTTAGCGTCTGATCATAAATTGTGAACAGATCCTAAAACCAAAAAACTGATCTACAAAAACACGAATTTCATTTCAATAACAACCAAAAAGAACGAGCGTGCTGTTAATTAGTAACAATAACAGTCTGGTTTTTTATTTACCTGAAGAGCCCATTACTAATTTACCGTAAACCCACAAGCAATCTACAAACATTCATTTTTTTTCCAGAAGGTATCGGATTTTAAGGGAAAAAAGTTCTCAAATGTCTTCTGCAACATCTCAAGAGCAATTTAGAGTGCCCTTATTAAAACAAAGCCAGTAAACATAAAAATGTAATTGAGCTGGAGAAAGTTTTAATGATGTAGTATGAGTTTGCAGATCATCTGAATTTTTCTCAACTAAATAAAGAATAACGTGGTCTGTCAGTGATGATGGCATTCCAAACCCTTTACGTTAATTAAACATCTGTTCTTCAGAACACTTTTTCTTCGGCAGCAAGTAAAAAAAAACCTCTTAGTCGTAACAGTAAGACTGTTTTTGTGATGCTGGTAAACATTAGTGCTAATTTAAAGCTGCGATTGGACATTAAATGCAAACCATCATTGTGACAGGACGATCCGCAGCTCCTTTAGGTTCCTTCTAACTCTATATTGTTACACATTTACCACCTTTGTAATTTCCCATGTCATTCTCTTTTTCACCTGCCTTTCTCTTCCACTTGATTTGATTTTCACACATTTCAAATCCCATATCGTTCCTCTCACCACCTCCCACAACCTGCACCTCCACTCAGCTCTGTTCTCTTGTCACGGCGGTATAAGAGCAAGTCTACTGAAAACGGGAGCTCGATCGTTTCATTTAATAGAAGCTCTGTCAGTTAATATAGAAGCTTGCTCTTTATCTGATCCAGGAACAGAGAGAGGGTCTTTAGGGTCTGAGAGACTTACTTTGTGACAACTGCTTATCTGACAGAAGGAGCTGTGTGGACAGCAGCCCACACATTCTTCTAAGATTACCTGCTAATCTGAAGGTGCGTTTCCACGACTGTTAAAACTAAAAAGGTGGCGGATAAATAGACGCACGTTGACTTCTTTGCATGCTCACATGATTCTTTATAAGAACCTTATCTAAACTTATATTAAGATGGAGAAATACAAGGATAATTTTGAATTTGCAAAAAAAGGTTTTCCATCTGTTCCTTGTCAGAGCAGCAGGTCTGAGTGTCTCTGACAGGTCAGAAGGAATTCCAATTCAAGATCTGAAGCCATTGCTATCAGGATGAGGAGTGAACTTTGATGCATCTCCAAAAATCTAGCACCTCCCCGCAGCTTAATTTCTGCACATTATTTATATTTTATTTTATTTTCCTATATTGATCCCTCTAGGGGAAATTTGGCTCTGCATTTAACGAGGAGCGGAGGGCAGCCATCTTGTACAGCGCCGGGGGGGGCAGTGGCGGGGTTCAGTATCTTGCCGGCACCGGGGATCGAACCCGCCGTCATTCGAACAAAGGCTGATCGCATTTAACATTAGCTACAAGAAACAGAAAGTTTTACACTAGTTTCTTAAAGGCACAGTAGCTACGTTTACATGGGCACATTTAATCGGAATAAACGCCCAATCGGATAAAAAATACGTCATGTAAACATGTCAATCAGAATGTTTTGATCCGATGCAACCTGATCAGAATTAAATTTACTTCCGATCGAGAGGGGTGGTTTTGTCCTGTCTTTATTCGGATAGACGTGCATGTATACACCCATTCGGAGAGAAAGGGTGAAAAAAGCACACTGCGCATGCGTACAACTTCAGCGTGACGTCTTTCAGCTTTTGCAGACTCAAGTAGAAAACATAGCGGGAAGTAAACAGAAGTGGTCTGCTGGTGCAGTCATCCTGTCATCCTGCTCTCCTCTCCTGTGGCGGAGGAGCAGTAGTAATATGTATTCAGCCTCTAGCTTGGTTAATGCGACCAGTAAAAACCCAAACATAAAGGTAATCACCTGCAGAAGGTTCATATTGGGGAAAACATGAGTCAGCTCGAGCACACGATGGGGCGGGAAAGACGTGCAGAAAGGACGGAGTTTGTTTACTTTTTTTCTTCCCCCGGAAAGACAACTCGCTGTGCGCATGCTCAACTCATTTAACCTGATTGAGTACTTGGTGCATGTGTACTCATGGCATGATCAGATCATTTCAGTTAGTGTCCATGTAAACAGGGATTTGGGAATTCAGATCGACCAAGATTTTAATCAGATTGGGGAAATTTGGCGCATGTAAACGTAGCTAGTGTCACAATGTGCATGACTAATATATTATGGGTTATTGTCAACACTGACGCAGATGGAAAACATGCAGTTTCCAAATTATAGACATGGTAATTTTCCAACATGTCTTTCAGAGCACAATGTCACGAGTGTTTGTGAATTGATTTATTTGGATTGTGCCAATATGTTTTAGATAATTTTAATGGTGAATCTTTACACAGTGCTTATAGAAACTGGAGTGTATGGCCTGGATGTCTTCTACGTTGTTGTTTTTGTGATGCTGAATCCAAACAAAACAACACGAGAGATGCAAATGCCATTATTTCACTCCACCTGTGCAGCTAACAAAGATAGAAAGTCCAATCAACACCAGTCCCTGTTAGTTTAAGGTGCAGATTTTTTTTTTCAGTATGTAAAATATGTGACACTCAGTTCAGAACTCAAATCTTAAATTAAATCTATTAATACTTTGAGGGAAAACACTTTTTTTCAGGCTCAATACTGCAACCCCATTTCCAAAAAGGTTGGGGCACTGTGTAAAATGTAAAGAAAGACAGAAAGCAACGAGCTGAGGCCACATTTTACTCCCAACATAACACAAGCAACATATCAGATGTTAAAAGCTTCCTAACTTTTTGGGAACTGGGGTTGTAAACCACGTGTAAGGAGCAGCAGCCTTGCTTTTATCTGACAGTAAACTGAAAACATCTGGGCTCTAACAGATGATGGAGGATTACAAGGAACATAAACCATCTTGAGTTCAGCCTAATTGTACAACAACCCCCTTTTCAGAGCGGCAGAGTATTTCTGAGTGTCAGTTTGAACTTGGATGAACACTTACTGTGCTCATGTTGTTGATCTGATCCAGAGTCAGCTGCAGCAGCTGCTCATCACCGCTCTCACACATGAGCTTGAGCGCGGGCTGCAGGTGGCTGGGCTGGTTGTGCAGCAGCAGGTGTGCGATGAGCCGGATACACTGAGGGAAGGTGAGGGATGGACAGATGAAGGGACAAATAAACAGACCAAGAGAAGAAAGAAGCAAAAACAAATGGGAAATATTAGGAAAATAAAAATGAGGAAAGAAGAACAAAGGAAAGAAACAGATACATAAGTTCCACACACATTAGGTCTGATTCTGTAATGTATGGATAACACAATGCAATCTTACTCCCTGTATGCTGGCAGTTTCATTCCAGCAGATTCAAATTAAAGCTGCTCAGAACTGAGTAAAAGCCCCCCTTCCCACACTAATATTAAACAGGCAGGCAGACACTAGCTTATTCACGCTGAATAGCATTAGAGCTAAACTAATATCACAGTCAGCTGGCCTTAGACACAGAATGACATTTGGCTTCTACTTGCACGGTGTTCAGCAGGGTGTGAACAACGTCAGGGGACGTCAGATATCAAAGAAGGGCTGGTGAATATATGCTTTGTAAAAAGCACTGAGCTGATGCTAACACGTTACCGTGGGTTACAGGCTTAATGGCTTTAGGCTCCTGTAGCAAGATATGGGAGAAAATGCTGTTGCTGCACTGTTGCTGGACTGAATTTAAACAAGTTCAGCTCAACGCTGTAGATAAAAGACTGATTAAAAACACATTATTTCCTGTGTTTTTAATTACATGGACGACATGAATCGTCTGTATTTGTTCAAACTAACATATTAGAAATAGTGATGCAACGATACCACTTTTTTCAAACAGATACAATACTTGGATCTGAGAACTTGTCGATACCGAGTACCAATACTGATACTCTACTACACAAAACAATACAATTAACTGAAAGCAGGTTTTATTTTTTTGTCTACTTGTTACAACAAATAATGGTGAACTATATAAAAAAATGACCACAAAACTAAAATTTTAGTTAAAAATAAACATTTTGTGTGAAATTATTGCAAATATTGGTTCATTGTATCGGTTAACTAATCAATATGAGTATATTAGAATGGTATCGGTGCATCCCTAATTAGAAACATGAAGAAACTACAGCAGGGTTGCTGCTGATTACCTGAACTGGGAGCTTGTGTTTGGTGTTATACAGGGACCTCACCATGGTAACAACCTGCTGACCCAGGTTTAATTTGACCTCTGACCCCTGGCAGCGGGTCAGCAGCGCTGAGGATAACATGACCCAGGGGTTACACTCCGAATTCGCTCTGTAAACAACATCAACAAAAAAACACCACATAATATGTTTGATATGGTAAATGGCGTACTTGTATGAAACAATTTTTAAGTCAGCTGACTCCTAAAGGGCTTCACACTATAATTTGTTAAACGCACACACTCACACGTTAACTACACACATGTCGTAGCCACAGCTGTTCTGTGACACACACTGACAGAGGCGAAGCTGCTTAGGACCCTCTGATTACCATCAAACAGGCAAAAGCAGGGTGCTTTGCTCAAGGACACAACAGAAAATAGAGCAGGGATTCGAACCGCTCACCCTGTCGGTTACCAGACAACCTTCTCTAACTCCTGAGCTACTGCTCAGGGTTTTGATGAAATGGTGCAGCTGGTGAAAATTAAATAAACTTTTGGTGTTAAATTCAAAGAAAAACAAATACATTTGAGAACAAACAGTTTTCCTTTTTTTTTTTAAACAATTTTAACAATGTTTTGATGCCAAACACTGAAAAGACAAAACAAAAACATTTTAAAAAGCCTTAAGCTTGGAAACACTGCACAAAAACACATACACAACACACACAGCGGGAAACAATCTTCACAGCTTTTGGTCACAGAAACTAAAAAAACAAACAAAAAAGAGGAAAAATTAAGAGACTACACCTATAAGAAATATATGAGGGTTTTTTTTTCCAACTCTGAGAACCAAATTTATCTTCCTCGCATGGTTCAGTTCATCTTTTCACACATAATTAAGTGTACAAGAGTCAGAGAAGCGTTTTCCTCCGACTCTGCAATATACCAATTAAAAACCTTGGTACCTCTTAATAAAACACAAACTCCTTAAAATCATCACCTAACTATTGGCAGAGTGCCATTTTTGTCATACGTTAAGTGTAAAATCGATGAATCTGCATCAATGGCCCACTCTTTCCTTGTTGTTCATCATGTCTTGTTAAACAGCTGTCTGATAATCTCCTTCTGCACATTAAGAGTAATGATTAAACAAGGTCCTAATAATAAATGTAGCTGTGCTACATATTTTACACCCCTCTGACCCAGCAAACTGAACATTTAGGAATGATTTTGCACATTATACATAAAGGCTTTGGCAAAAAAAAAAAAAAAAAACAGAACATAAATTTGATCTTTTAGAAAACCTCAGAATACTCAAAGTGCATTTTCAGCACATATTTGGTTTTATTCTAAGATATTTAAGAAAATTTCATTAAATATGCCAAAACACTGCCACAGAGAGGCGTAAAAGGTTTGGGGTAAAGGCGGCTGGTTAATGCAGGTCATTTTGTTTTCAGACTTCCCTTTGCTTTAGCTTTGATTTAGCTGTACATGTGTTTTGATTATTTCATGCCAAAGGGCCTCCTAGCACTTAAAGTGCAACTAACTGCCAACTTTTTTGCTGATAATCGCCATAAATTAAAGGGACATAAGGCAAGATTTGTGAAAAACTACACATGCATTTCCAGTTTATTCAATGCTAATGGGTCATGAAGCATTAAAAACCCAAAATAACGAGGCCATCTGCATATATGTCTGTTGCCTTGGAAACGCTGTGTGCTACATAATGCGCTGCAGTTCGACGTCCGAATTTCCCGCGCAGTTGTAGGGATGTGACGTAAATTGACGCTGCATGCGCGTTGCCGACAGCTCTTGAACAGGAAGAACATGGCCGCCGTGGACTTGGATTCAAACACTGAAGGTATACTTATGGATGTTTCTGCAGCCATCAAACGACCTGTATCCACTCTCACCCCCCAAAAAAGTGGCACCACGAAGAAAAAAAAGACTTTATCAGCGGCATCTCGTGAGTCTAAAAAAAAATATGACCGAAGCCGGGCAGGCACCCGCATAAATATTGGATATGCGTTCGGTTCATGGAGGGAACTTCAGCTGCATTTGGGAGTGAAAACGGATGCTGACATGGCTCATTTCCTTGTGACCAGGTGAGAAAACATTATAGGTCGTGTTTAGAGCCTGATACAGTATGAAAATGATGAGATCAAATCAAATAACAGAGTGGAGAGACCTGACGTGAAGTATGTTAGCCTCCCCGGTGCAGTGCTGTGAAGACGAACAGTCTGTAAAGTGTCTGTGCGCGCTCCCGTGCCGGCTTGGCTGGTGGCTGCAGTTAGCCACAGCGCCTGTCGCGGCAGCACTGAGTCAGATTTTGTAAAGCTGCCTTAAGTTCCTTTAATAGTCCTGTCTACATTTATGGGTACTGTTTTTGGTATTTTAGCACACTTTAATACAACAATTCATTTTCTACTGTTAGTGGAGCGCCCTCTTCAGGTTAAAACGCTACACTCCACTAGAATTTGAATCAGACATTGCTATTGGCTGAGACCTTAATTTAGAGATAAGTGATGTCAGCATTCTGCTGCTGTGGAGTTTAAAAGAGCTCAGCTTCAGCCACACCGTGAGTTTTAACAGGAAGTGTATACGGCCGTTATCAGAGTTCATTTTAGTGTTTGTGATTGTGTGAAAACATTCTTTTTGCACATTACTGAATGATTTTCTCTTCATGCTGGGATACTTTGATTTATACCTTGGACACCTCGCTGAAATACACGTTTTCTTTTGCGGACAATGATGTGCAGTGGCCGTGCACGTGCAGCTGCCCCAAATTTAGCTTTCGCTTTGATCCACAACAATATACCACTGAGAGGCCGGCCTCAGTCTATGCCGCTTAAATCGCTGCAGTATGAACCATTGGCTTGAAACGGAAGTGCAGTCGCACTCAGCTGCACCTGTTGGCAGAGTTACACAATATTACTGGAGCTAATAAACGTAGCTTTAGCATTGGCTAACAACAATGTATTGCTAAGAGAAGATCCCCATTCTATCCCGCCAAGCTGCTGCAGGGCAAACTACCAGCTTGAAGCGATATGGATCAGATATGTGTGTCAGTGTGACATGTCAATCACAGCCCAGCCTGCCACCCCCGCTGGTCCTTCAGCCACGCCTCTTCCAATGTATCTTTCAAATTTGAGACTTTAAATACTGAGAGGTCTGGTGGAAGAACTTAAAAACTGGAGGGATATAAACTGGGCTTGTACGAAAAAGTAAATCTCTTCTCAGATTTTTCTTTTTCTGAGGTAAAAAGCTGCTTTATTCGTTTGTTTGAAACTTCAGAGCTCTCAAGCGATCCTGTTAAAAAATAAAAGCACATCTTACCACCTGAAAGCAGAAGAATACAACAGTATTCATCAGTTTCTCTGCAGTCCTGTGATACCAGATGATAATCCTATTAGACACCGACTGGATTACAGTGGATGACTACTGTTTGTGCACCATATGGCACACATTACACACAATGAGTATTGTGATTATAAAAGCTACATAAGAATAACAGACAGAGATGAAAGCCGCTGAAATGATCAAGAGGTTTGTGGATACACTAATGAATTCTGAGTGTGTGACATGTGAGCCAGAGAGGGAAGATGTCTGACTCTAATACTTCTGCTGTTAATATTAAACACCCACTCTGTGCATTATCCCTCTCCCCTGTGTGTACACCAGGGCACCACTGTCAGCACTGACAGGCATCATTCTGTTGACACGCTCTTTTATGAGCTTGTCATGACCTTCAGTGACGCCTCCCGAGTAACAGATTACCTCCCAACAAGGCCAACAGATACAGGTGATGCTCGGACAACTCAACTTGGTTTTTTTTATTACACATCAGTCAGATGAAAAAAAAGAACAGATGAAAAACCACAGAGCATTTTATTACCACCTAATGAATTCTTGATGACATGCTGTCGTATTCAAGCCGTTACAACTGCTGAGTAGTACAAATTTTAGTGGGTGCAGTGGTTAAAAGAAAGGCTTTGTTATATTTAAATCCAGAATCAAAGGAGATGAGAATCAAACATTGTTTTAACAAGATTGAGGTAGTAAATATTAATGCAACGTATGGGGAAAACAAACAAAAAAACTGTACCGACACTTCCAGTGGTTGGAAAATAGATGTCGGAATGGGCGCACAGCTGGAGGTTTTGAAAGTGATTAACGCGACAAGCAGTGGATTATTTATTAAAATGGAGAGCAACTGAAAAGAAGTGGATGAGAGGAGGAATGTGCTTCTGTTCCGCTCAGAGAGCGTTTTAACACCAGTGGCCTGTGGATCGTCGACACGATGAGAAGCAGAAGCCTTCAAGTGGTTGAAGTTTGATGTCTGATCAGGCAGCTGAAGTGTTTCTTTAGCAAACATGAGAGGGGCATGCTGTATGTTAAGCTCCTGTGTGTCCCTCTTTAAAACAGACATCTGTGAGTGAAGGATGGAAGGAGCCAAGGTCTGACAGAGAGATCAGAAGGGCTTGTGTGTGTCTGCCAGTTTTTTTCTTTTTTTAAAGGCAGTTCTTCATACAAGTATCAGGGTATCTTGCTCTGACAAGTTGCTTCAACTCTGAAGAAGCGAGAACACATTCTATTTCTACGTTAAACAGAGATAACAATAATTCTGTTTCTTACTTTCTTTTTTCATTTAAAAACTAATAGTGACAAAGTAAAGTTGCGATAATGTGGTTGGATGTTACGGATCTCACAAACAGCATAACACTAAATATTTCTGAAGGATTTGCCTCCAAACAAACTAATCTTTACCTAAAAAACTCATTACTCTTTATTTTCTTTGGAAACTTGTTGGAGGGGACAATATAATGATGGCGTGTTCCATTTGTACCTGAACTCAAAATCCAATATGGCTACCTCGCACATAAATACATTGTGATGCCTTCGGTAATTCACCGTTTTTCTCTATTTGTCAGTGTGTATCTCAGTAACTCAGTCTCACACAGAGTTTTGTGAATAATGTATATATGCAACATAAAGTTGACATCGTTTATAAGTCGAAAGGGAATTTTGAGAGGGAAAATCAAGTAAAAATTGTTTTCGATCATCTGGACTACATAGTGACCATACAGTGCAGAACTATTTTGTTTACCCAGCTGTCAAATTCACCATGTTGTTTGCATGTCACAAACTTGGTAGCACGCTATTGGCTACTTGCATAATCAAGGTCATGAATTAGCCAATGGAAAATCACTGTATCAACCTATGTCAGAAAAATATAAACATACTTGTGCCTGGATGGAGATGGAGGGGCATCGCATGAAGTGCACACACGCTGAACTTGAGGTCCTTAGCATGAAGCCGGATCAGTAGTATGGTCACCACGTAGCCATCCTGTCTTTGAGCGCTCACACAGTCTGCTAACTCCTTTTCCAGGGCAGGATAGGAAGCTCGACTTCCCTACTGAGCACGCTTTATCTTGGGCATGTCCATCACTCCCTCCTTACACTTCCACCAGTCTCACATGAGCGTCACTGACACGCCGAACTCGAGGCAGCACAGTTGTTGTTGGCCTCGGCAAACTGAACCACTTTCAGTTTTAAGCATCGTAGGAGCAGCGTTTTCTCTTAAATCCAAGAGACGCCATAACACACATATATCACACGTACAAGAAAATATTACGGCGATCAAATAGTAATCCAACTATAAATAAATGAACAAGAAGTATAACGGACAGTAGTCTGAGTTGTCTCACGGCTCTTGATTGCTCAGTCCAAAAACCTCTAAAACCAAACATGTCAAAGCAGAGTTCTCACCAGGAAGGAGACAAATTCTAGCATGTATAAGTTGTACCCTTGAATAGGTTGAACCCCCACTGGGGGGGAATTTTCTCAACTTTATTTCACGTATATACAGTATGCTGCAATAATGTTTGCATGCTACTGACTTAGACGACCTGGTTACCAACTACAACTCCTTAAAGGTACAGTATGTAAGAATTTTACAGTGAAATATTCACACAACAGTTTAATGTCCCACCGATGTTGAAAATAAAGTCACATTGTAACAGATCTCAATCTCAGCCGGCTGGGTGGTCGCTAGTTTCTGTTACTTTAAAAACGCTGGTCTGGACCAGAATCTTTCTTTACACGTCCAGACTTCCTGGTTCCATAACGAATCATATGTGAGTCTGCAAGGCTGCCAAGTCTTCAACACAAGCAGCTGTAATTCCACAACGACGAGCAGCAAAAAGTAATAAACCACGACATTCTTCCAAATGAGCAGCCGAGCTGCATGTGATGGGCCGTTCAAACGCACTTAGGAAAACTCAATGCTGAGCAAATAGGTCTTCAGACATTCCCAAAAATTTAACAAATACAAGAGAGATAAAAAAAAAAACAACGAGGATCAACATCAGAACTGGCAACTCAACAGAAGAATCAGGGAGGGTAGGGGGTGAGTGGCTGAGAGCAGACAGGTTTTTTTTCTACATGAACTGCGGGATTTGAATTTGACAAGAAGGTCTAATTTTTACATACTTTACATTTAATTTGTTTAAAAAATTCATCATAATTTTAAAACGTAAAAGAGATGAAAAAGACATCAATCTTGTTCCAACAAAATTCTTCATTTCTTATGAAGCTTCAGAAATTGTTCCTTATTACTCACATAAGACACAAACAAATTATTGCTAACTAAAACAGATGAACATATTCAAGTATGTTCACACTTATGGTTTTCGATGGGACGACATGGCTGTGGTTTGAAGCCCTGATGTAGACTCAAACAACACACACTGATTCTGATTTTGGTGACAGTAGCAGTTCAGTGGTAAAGTTAATTAGTGTTTACATCTTCAGCTGATAGTAACCTTGTACTCACTTGCAGTGCTGCTGCGTGACGTTGTGTGATGAACAAAGATGTCAAAACTGCATTTATGGCATCAATACAGACTGAAAATGAGTTTTAATTAGAAATTTGATGAATATTCTATTCATTACACGTGTAATGGCTAAAGTTAACTGAGCTTTGTACACATAATGTCTTTGAGGAGGTATTTGAGGGTTAAGTTATTCTGAGTTTTGTGTCCTAATTTACAAAGCTATTGTTTGCATCCAAAAGGTCCACCAGGCATAGATGAGACCTCAATTTCAGGCTTCTGTGCTTTAAATAAGAGTAGCTATTTGCAGTATAGTTAATGTGCTGTATGCGTGCATGCTGCAGTAAATGACCTTGAGTACATTAAACAGGGATGATTCAACAAAAGAAACAGAAGAGAAAAACAACCAGCTTTAGGATTTATTTAAATCAAACAGAGCAGCCATGGCAATCTAAGATGAAAGGTAATAATAGCACCCTGCCATTTTAGCAGTTTGACAGCTAAGTGAAAGAAGTTCTTGTGAAACCCTGGAGTGCAACTGTGTCTAAACCTAATCCCATTTCTCCAGCTGCTTTTGTACAAAAATCAGAGTCTGGCAGAACAATTTGTCTTTTATCCTGAGTAGTGGGAGGAATTGATTCTCCATCTAATGGGCTATTTCCACAATATGAGCTTTTTAAGTGACCCTGGTACCTTGACAGGAAATCAGAGGCTTCACCTGGACCTCTGGTGGGAGAATTACAGAACATATCAAGTTCCATAGTCACTCTACAGTAAAAGCTTCCACAGTCTCTTCTGCTGCCTCCAGCAACCACCTAGTCACAGTTAACAGGCTGGAAGCTGCTGGTTGATCAAAAGCAAGCTACTATGGCTGCCACTTGCTCTACAGCTTCATTCTTAAAATACAGGACTGACTCACATGTCGATAAGAATGTGAAGTGGATATTTCTTATAGTTAACTACTAACAAAGCTGAAAAAATATTGTTCTTTGTGCATAGCACAGAACAGAACATAGCTGCTCAACTCGTCCACAGAAGCAGGTTCTGTCCCTCTCTGTACACCTGTCAGTGTCACATGTCAATCACAGCCCAGCCCGCCACACCCCCACATGTTCGCTGGTCCTCCAGATAACACCTCCTTTTGAGGCATTTTTTTAAAACAAGTGATGGCAGGGTTGTAATCTGGGGGTGAGTACTATTTAAACTGATCCTCTAATGTTGGCTGATACCATTGTAATCACAACCAGGGGCGGGGCTTCAGGAGGGGCTGGGAGGATGGTACGGCCCCGGCCCGGACATCAGAGGGGCCTGAAAGATGGGCCAAATCAGAAAAAAAAACTGGTGAAGACAGGCGAGAACATGGGCCCTTTTAAAATTCTCACTAGACGGAGAATGGAGTTTGGTTTCCGATTGCAGAACCACATAAAATGCCGATTCATGCAGGGTTTATATGCGTTGCTGAGTCAGGTTTGAGTCATGGTTGTAAAAGCTTTACAAGAAAGACTGACTTAAGTGATGTAGTAGGTGTAAAATATTGAATAAAACATTGTGCTGCTGATTGGCTTTATTTTCACTCTCACATTGAGCTTTATGACGCGCAAATTTACAAGTGAATCACAGATTTTGCATCCAAGTGCATTGTGGGTAAAACTCGTCATCTAAGGGCCTGGTCATTTGCTCCGCCCCCCGCCCGGCTCTGATTTGTTCCACTAATGATCACAACTGTATTAAAAACCAATAACTATTTTCTTCAAGTGTACAAATAGGACTCTTTACCTTGTGATCACATTCCAAAGATAAAAGCATTTTACTGAGGTTTTGTTTTTTACTCCCTTTCTATTCAAAATTGAATCCGGACAAAAAGTCATTTTGCTTTGTGCCTTTTTAACATTCAATACTTTTTCAGATCTGACAGTCTGCGTTAACAAGACTGATAACGTTTATGACACGGTTTGTAAAGTCACAGCTGAAACTTTGTTCCAAAAGGGATATTATTTTGAGAACAAATCCATATTATTAGGATCTAGATAGCGGTCACTTACAGTTTTTAGCATCATTGATCCTTTTAGTAAATGCGGAGCCAAAATAGAAAATTATTGTATTATTGTGCCATAGAATTTAAACAATAAGTGAAGCCAATGAACATGGCAACAAATCAACAAAGTCATCAGAGATTATAAATAATACAATATACAGGCACATTGTTACCTATAGATTGCTGCAATCAGTTCCTTTTAGAATCTCTAACAACGGTTGGTAAAGAACTCTAATTTAAATTGTGGATCGAATCCATTTGAACAACAGTGTTCTTTGATTGAGCTGAAAGAATAAACCCTGTATTGTCCCTGCGGTCCTCAGAGTGCCGGCTGCTTTTAATCGAGAACAATGGAGCAGCAGAAGAGCAATCACATCATTAGGCACTTATCGATAATACAGCCAACTTCTGCTGAGGCTCATAAGAAAACCAGCTGGTGCAAGAAGTGGAGAGCCTGAAGCTCTGCGATTTTCAACTCCATGAACAAAAACACGTGTCGCCAAGTGATTAAAGACACAATTTTCAATACCAACTCTAACTGAAGAGATAGCATATTGTATAGTAGAAGCTCATTACAAATGTCAATCTTTGCATGCATCTGTAGTTTCTAAACCAAACATGTCTGTGGTTGAAGAGTGCTTTAACTAATGAAGTAACAATAATAATTTAACTTAAAACTGACATCCACTTAAAGGTTCACTGCAAATCTACAAAGAGGAGATAATTGCCAAGTTATTTCAATGTCAAACTGATACACTGTTACATACAATCTGTATGGTTGTTCTTTTAAAGAGGCCCTTCCATTAAAAACGTATTTTTTTTAGATTACTGTTAAATATTTTAGCTCCACAGGTGTTCTTACCTTCATAGTGGGTGTGAAAACAGGTCAACAACTTCTCTTTCAGTTTTTATCTCTCAAACTACGCAGGTGGTGATAACACCCGAGTTCTCCCAAATATGCCCGAATTTTGTATGAAATGACCTCTCTAAATAATCAACTGCAGAAATGAGGTTCACGTGACTAAAGCAGGGAAATCAAACTCTAAATTCAGAGTGTGGTTTATCTTTTTTAAAAGTGCCCTGTCGCACAGTTTTCATGACTTTGTGGTAATTTCTGAAGTATTAATTTGTAGTATAGTAAAAGTATTAATTTGCTTCCTGTATCCTCCCATGCTGCGTAACATCGCTATGACTGTCTGAGTAACATACCTAATAACATCCTGCATAAAGCCAAGTTACTGGAGATGGGACCAGCAGAGAAGGAACTTTTATTATGAGAATCAGGAATCTGTGCAGAACGGGAGAGCCCCCCCCCCCACCTCTCCAGACCCTACTACGAAGTTAACTATAAGTCCTGGGAGTTTCTCCAAAAATAAACTGAAGCCATTTGTCACACAAATCTGTACTTTTGGCCAATATGTACATTGTGTAAGTCCGGCTGAAGCATAGCACAACAACGCTGACGATCCGCCATGTTTGCTATTAAACAGCAGAGTTAATTTTACAGACGTGGTCTCAACCGCGCAAGCTAATGTATATTAATGAACAAATTCAGTGTGACATCACAATGATAAGATTTTCAAGCTTTCTTGAATCTGCCACCTGCCTCATTTAAATGAAAAAACAAAAGGAGAAGTTTCTGTGCAATTTTCACACCTAGTACGAAACCAAGAACACCTGTAGACCTAAAACATTCAACATAAAACTCAGGAAAAAAAAATTATGGCAAGGCATTCCTGACCATTAATGACATGAATGAGGGAAATGTTCAAATGATGATAATAATACACATTCCAGTTATAAAGCCACAGTGTTAAAGGTGGTAAAGAGGATTTTGTAGCAAATTTAGATGTCAAATTGAAACAAAGTAGCCAAGTTGTCAATCATACTCCTACGTACTACGTAGTTTGTTTAGGCATCAGGGCTGGTTCACACTTGAAAGTGGCGCCCCTGTTAATCTCTGGTGTAGTTCACACCTGACATGGAGCACTACAAAGCTGCAAAGCGATTATTTCGGCGTCTGGTCTATTTTTTGTGCGAGCCGCGAACGTTTCACGTCAATTCTGGCAGGAAGTCACACCAAGATACACGAGACATTCCAGCGCAACGGAATGGGCTGACTACGTTGAGGAGGGTGGGGTTTTTGGGTGTCTAAACACAAACGGGGAAAGAGTGAGAGAGAGAGGAGTTGTTGACAAGTTAAGATAAAATAAGCGCTCTTCAATTATTTTTTGATGTTATTTACTTACCCATGTTGAAAAAATAGCTTTAAATAAACAGAATAGCAGAAACCCTTGTGGACCGGTGCGGCGAAAGACATGTCTGGTGTGAAGAGGGGAAAAGCTGAGCTGAACGCTGCATCGCGGTGGCCAGGCGTCAGGCTTCACAGTGATTATCCACGCGCCGGCGCTGCTGCTACTAGCATTTCAGCTCTTGTACTGCGTAACAATGAATAGCCTTTTATCATTGACGACTCTGAGATGAGATGAGATACAAAAAGTTGGAGTAGTTCCAGAAGAAACTCCAGCGATGCCGATAGTAAACAAACAAAGAGAGACTCCTACTCAAATTCACAACTCACGGAGGTGTTTCTGGCGTTGGGCATGCGCACTACTCAAAAAATGACAAACAGCCGTTGAGCTTCTCATTCGGGGCAAAATCCTCTTTACCACCTTTAAAGCACATGAGTGACACTGTATGTACTGACTGGAAAACATTCCAGCCACACCATAAACACTGGGTACATTAATCCCGCTAGTGGTCAGATAATGATTAAGGCCTTTTACAAAAACTCAAACTTACACTTCCTCTTTCATCATGGGCGGCCATGCTTGTAGGAGAACCATGAGTAATTGAATGTCCTCCCACTTCTGTGTTGCATCCAACATTTCCAGGAAAAGGGCATATCTTTTGTCCTCATCCTCCACGTCTTCGACTTGGACCTGGTGGACAGAAACCAGACAGACGTTTTGGATTGTTAGATTGATGCACGTCATTCAGCCTGAGACACAAATGATGTGAGTGACGTCTTAGATGAATATAAAGATAAATAGCATCAACTCTCTGAACTAGTTTGGCCAAAACTGCCAAGATCAGTATACAAAGACACTTCAGCATAAGGCACAGCTGACTACAAACTAACTATAAAAGCTTTTATCGTGGCGCTGAATAGAAGGAATGACGTCTGACGAGTAATGGCACTGATCTTTGTTTTTAAAAGTCACTTGTGGGAGAACTTCATATATTCTACCATAGAGAGAGATCACTAATAGAAGTGTGAGAGTAAAACAGAACAAGGCGAGGTTAATGTAGAAAAAAAGAGGGGACAAGGGGGTGGTGGAGGCAAAGGAAAGTAATTAATGTTCGTCTCTAAGGTTGGCTTCAAGTGTGATTTAACAGTTCAGAGAGCGGCTGATTCCTGAAGGGACTGCTGCCAGGCAAAGCAAAGCAGAGACGAGTCCACACAATGTGTGTGTGTTCACATTAGAACAATATCAGATGTACAAAAAAAACATATGAAGCCCAAAAATTTATCATAGAACAGCCATAAGAAATTGCTGCAGGTGATCACCTTGTTGTGAGACCATTAGAGTTCGTAAATAATTATTTGTTTTTGTCATCTTTCATTTGTCCAGGTCTGGGTCAAGGAGGCAGCAGCTTTAGCAAAAAGACCCAGACTATCCTTATCCCTATCTTCTTTTGCCAGCTCCTCTAATGGGATTTTAAGATGTTCTTGGACCAGCTGTGAACTGTAATCCCTCCAGAGTATCATGGGTCAGCACTGGGGTCTCCTCCAGAATGGGCATGCCTGAACCATGTCAACTGGCTCTTCTCAACGTAAAGGAGCAGTGAGTCTGAGCCTGGCTACTATGTGTTGGTGAGCTTGTTTTATTCAGTCATGGCCACAGGTGAGGGTTGGATTGTAAACTGACTGGAAAATCACAAGGTTTGCCTTCCAGCTTAGCTCCTTCTTTACCACAACAGATTGGTTCTACATCCACACCCTTGCAGAAGCTGAACCGTTCAGTCTGTTGATCTCCCACTTCATCCCTTCCATCACTTGTGAGTCAGGACCTCTCCCCCATCTGGAGAGGGCAAATTTGCTTGTAAATATTTCAAAACTTACCATTAAATTTGAAGTGTATTTTGAAATGGTTGAAATTTAAAAGAGGAAATGAGTGAATGCACAACAAAGATGACAAAGATTTAATGAGGATGAAAGCCATAGTTCAAATCTTTTGAAGTTGGATTGTTACTTACTGCAGCAATCTCTCTGAACAAACTCAGTTAAAATCATACAGAGTAGTTCTGACAGGATCGACATTACCAACACAAGGCTCAGGGAAAATATAAAGCCATATCAAATAAATGAACCATGATTACATTTTTGAGATTAGTTGTTTTAAGATGGCAGTAAGACACCTTCGTCTTGACATTGCTAAGATTAGCTGTTAGCTTGTCCGTCTGGTCAGAATTAAATCATTCATTTCATTCAGGTCATTAGAGCACAAGAGCACAAGGACACAGGTAGGATAGTAATTTATTATAATTTTCATTACAAAACTCTACTTTTAAACATCTGCACAATTGCTTTAAAGGGGACACATCATGAAAATTCTACTTTTTTAGCCCTTAAATGCTTTGTGAAGCGAATTTAGAGTGTCTAGGAGTGCAAAAAGTTTTCATTTGTCACTCTGTGTGTTGCGGAGATATTTTTGTAAAATGTTTCAGTCATATTTTTCAAGTTGTTCAGTTTTTCTCTATTATCTAATAGGCTTTTTGAACTATTATATCACAGGACATGCCCTGGAATTGTCAAACAAGGTCACAGACTTCAGGCTAAAGGCAGAGTGAATCCACCATCCTTATTTTTTGCTGTGAGTTTGTAGTCCCTATGCTGAAAGTACAAGTGTCAAAATGTTCTGTTCTTGTGTATAACAAGCGGGGTCATTTTGGCTAATTCACGTGCTATCTCCAAATTTTAGCTAGTTATTGCAGACAGTAGTACATAAAAAAACTGTGTTTGCTGATCTAAAGTCGGGAAGTGTTTTCTACAGTTTTTGTGCCTTTGAGGAAGTATACTGTGTTGTGGACCTGATTATGTTACTGGATTATATTCTCTGGAACTGTAACGGACAGAATGAGACCAACATCTTGCTGGAAATTATGGATTTTGTACATGTAGAAAACTGTCAAAAGTAGGAAAAGTTAACTCTTGAAGTCTTTGCTTCTCTGTAAAAGGGCTTTTTTGTCCGTGCTGTGTTTGTTGCATGTCAAAATGGTTTATATAATCAGAAATCTGAATCAGAAATCGGAATCAGAGCTTTCATATGATACATAGATTGTAAGGTTGCATGATGTAGGGGGCGCAGGCACGGCTGTAAACTACATGTTTACCGGGACCAACATGGACATCTGCATGCAGCCGGTATTTAACCTGATCAGCTCTTTACACCATCTCCCAGAATCAGAACCGCTTCGAAGTGCGTGGTTAAGTTTTGTTTTTAATGGTTTTTCCCGAAATCTGTAGCGAAAGGGGTTTTTGTTTGCGCCAAACACTCCAACAGAGTGCTTCAGTAACCGAGACTTATGCCAACAGCTTTTAGCCAGCAGCATGCTAGGTGTGGATTCAACTGCGAAGTTGATGAATACTAACGAGCAAAGGAGTTGTGATGAAACAGATACACGCCGTTCGAACTCGGGTTTTATCACCACCTGCGTAGTTTGAGAGATAAAAACTGAAAGAGAAGTTGTTTGACTGTTTTCACACCCACTATGAAGGTAAGAACACCTGTAGAACTACGATTCAACAGAAATCTCAGAAAAAACATTTTTTACTGGAATGGCCTCTTTAAAGGCACAATGTTTCTCCTTTAAGCTTCCAAGGGCTGTATCTTTGTTTATTTTTATGGGATGAGTCGGAGGAATTTGCTATTCAACAATTTTGAGTGTAAAACTATACAAAGCATAACTAGCTGCCCAGTAGGACCATGTAGACAATTGCCTTATGATAAAAGGTAAAGAAATAAATGAGTAAAGCTCAAACTCTGGTCCCTCTGAAAATGGAGGTCATTCTTGAAACTGGAATAGAATCTTAACTATGAAAAAGACCTGAAGGTGATCCAAAGTTTTCAGATCCATCACTGTATGTCAGCTGCAAACTTACATTGTTACTGCTTCCCTGCATTATAAAGACCCACTGTCTTCTCCTATTGAGGCATATCCAAAATTTATGACCACTTTTATTCATTAGCTTTGAACATTTGGGCCCACACAAGACACTGACATGACTTCATTCCAATATCTCCAGAGGTAAGAATGCAATTAAAAATACATAAAATAATCTTTGAAATATTTAGCATTGGAAAAACAAATCTCATTTCCTCCTGCCTGCATACCTTCAACTACTAATCAAATCAGTGCCAATTACTACGCAGCTGGGAGGCTTTTATTTTCGTAACAAGGAGGGATTGCCCAGTGATTAGTAACAAAATTTTCTGTAATTTACAAAGCACACAGGGCAGGTAGGAAAAAAAGCACAGGATGGGGGGCGGGCGGGGGCTGTCAGTTAATATAACAACTGGCATCGAAAAAGTGACAAATTAAATCAGCATCACTTTTTAATCGAACAGCTACTTTGGATGTACATCTAAAGTGCTTTAGTCTTAAAGACAAAACAAAGATATCTCATGTAAATCAAGATGTTGAATTCTGTTTTATTACTGTCAACAATAAGCTATGGTCCAAAGGACTGACTTAAAAAAGGCCATTTCACACAAATGTCATGACTTTGTGGTTATTTCTTAAGTATTAACCTGTAATATGAAACATTTTATATCTAAAAAACGTCAGGAAACACTGATTAACAGACCTTTCAATCGGTCTGCGTCAAAATTCGGCTGATTCTGTCAGGGTTCGTCAGCAGCTCGTTCATATTCATTATTCGAATTTACTGGACTCAGATTGGTTAACAAACTAGCCTATGAGAGCAAGGTATACTGTTTCCTGCCCCGCTGCACATGGTCAGACGTTCCCTCTTCCTGTTTGCTACGTCTTATGCTACAGCTTTTAGCTAGCAGCATGCTAGGCGTGGTTTCAACTGCGGGAGCTGATGAATACTAACGGACAAAGGAGTTGTGATGAAACAGATACAGGCCGTTCGGACTCGGGAGAATTCGGGTTTTATCGCCACCTGCATAGTTTGAGAGATTAAAACTGAAAGAGAAGTTGTTGACCTGTTTTCACACCCAGTATGAACGTAAGAACACCTGTGGAGCTAAAATATTCAACAGAAACCTCAGAAAAACTGTTTTTAATGGAAGGGCCTCTTTAAGGACTAAGCTGGATGGGACATTTGTTTTTCCCTTTTTCATTATGAAAAAATCTATATTTATTTTTATTGTACAAGTTCTTGTTTGTTTGTTTTTTACTGTGTCCTGATACATAAAAAATTCACACCTTAAATGAGATTATAACCAGGGGTGCACATAATATCTTTGGCCTGGTTCTCAGAAGAGAACCTAGGGTTGTTGCTTGGTCCTTGCATTTTTAAATATGTCTCGCTGTGTCTCTTCCGACCTCCTCTGCTTTGTTTTTGGTTTCATCAAGCTTCAAATTCAGTCTGTTTACTTTACCTGGCTCTATATTTGTTTCAATAAAAATCCTTTAATTGTTGAAAAAATCAAGAGAAACCAGTAAAATATAAAAATACTGGTAAAAAAAAAACCTTCAGAGTTCAGGTTGGATTGTTTACAGGTTTGATTGTTCACTTTAATCTACATTTAACAGTTTGGTTTTGAAATTTATTAGTCAGCTGTTGGAGCTTCTGTCATTTACAGTAACTGTTTTTTGTTTTGAAATGATGAGGATGTTTGTAATGTGATGCAGTCAGATAAAAAGATACAGTGGACAGTTATGGAGCATTGACTCCANTATCCCATAGTGCTTTGCGCGCATTCAAAATGGCGCGGATCACAGACAAATACGCTGATACTGTTGATTAAAACAGGTGGTTTTCTGTATTTTATAGCACAAAAAGGTAGTTATACACGTCTGTGCCACGATGGTCTATTTGTCTTATTCAGTGATTTTTTTCAGTTTTGACGCGATGCAGAATCCTGCAGTCAGCTGCACTGATCTGACTGACTGAAAATCCGTCACACTGACAAACTGATACACAGAGACAGAGAGAGACGCAGCATCAGCTGATCAGCTGGAACTTTGGCGCTCTGGCTGAGAAACATATCAGTCAAACAAAAGATGTCAATGGGATTCTTCATTTATTTGACAATGAACCCCGCCTCTGATTAACCTAAAAATTCACGCAGCTCAGCCAAACCAATGTTAAGTACGCAAACGCGTGTTGCAACTTTTCATCTGGTGCGCATTTTATATTTTGACAGTGTGTGCGGACCTGCGGACTACTTATGTGCACCCCTGCTTGTAGAAATCCACAGAAAGACTGAGTTTAAAATCAAATAAATGAACGTTTCTGTCAGCAAAGACATACTAATTTAAGCGAACATCAGCCACTGAAGAGGTCAATGAACAACATGTTACTGTATAAAAATGATGAGTGACATGGTCAAGCATAACCACATAGTGAAAAACACTAAACATAAGACTCAAAAGCATTAGTTTTAATAAGCTGACTCATACAACTGTGCTGCTAAATTAAATTAAACACACAAGTCATGATCACACACTGTGACTGAACACAGCCATGCTTTTAGCAAATGGTACACAGGGACAGCGAGAGCAAAAGGTTACCAAGGAAATAAAGTTAGCCGGACGGGTAAGGCAGAAGGAAATGAAACAGAACAACTGCTAGAAGCCACTTTATTGCTTTCTGACACCCTTTTTACTTTTCAGAACGAGATACATTTATAAACTGGATGCAGGAGTTTATGTGTAAAATGTGATACTGTATAAAAAAGCAATTTCTAAACTACTTGCACTTGTTCATAAACTGTTGAGCTTATAAAAATTTAAGGCCCACAGTAGGTTTAGAGAAATATAAAGGTGATGCAGGTAAAAGGCAAATGATTAGGGTTTTTCAATGGCTGCTGCTGATTCTTAAACAGCAGCTGCAGCAGATTTATAAATAAAATGTGACTAAATGAATTTAAGCTAGTGTTTTCAGTAGGGTGGATAAGAGTTATTAATAGAAAAAGGCAAAGGGCTCAGAAGTGCTTGCTGTTCATGTTTGTGATGTTTTACAAGCTTTAAGAGATGATGTCATCAACATAATGACTTTGCTTTTAACCAAAGGCTGTAAAAATATAGAGAGATTTTTATACACAGATACAAAGATGGACAGTCTCCATCCAATTTTTCTCATACAGTGTGAAGCCAAAACATTCAGATTAGAGGTGCTGCCATATTGCATTTATCGAAGCCAATGTAAGCCTACAGAAACAGAATGGTGGTGGCTGAAAGTCTCACCTACTGACTTCCACACAGGAAATCAAATTCCAACTAAATGTATCAGAAATATAAGTATTTGAACAGAAAACATGAACTACACGATATATTAAAGGTGGTAAAGAGGATTTTGCCCTGAATGAGAAGCTCAGTGGCTGTTAGTCGTTTTTCGAGTAGTGCGCATGCGTTGTTTGGACCCACATACTGTAAAAAAGTTCAATAAGTAATGAATAAAAGTAAAGTTGCTTTAGGATTCTGGTCAATTGCCTTTGCTGTTAGATGGTGTACAAGTCAGTGGAGTCACAGAGAAGATGGATACTTTCACACTGTCCTGTTTATGAAATAAATTAACTTGTTTGTTTTATAATGTGACTTAAAAACAAACACAACTTTATTTTTTTTAACAGATAAACAAAACCAGAACTGCTTGTGTAGTCAAAAATTGCAAAAACAAAACAGCAGTGTCGACTAATTCAGCCATCAGTGTATGATAATAGAAACATTTTTTTTTTTGGGGGGGGGGTTAGAGAGATGGAAGCAAATTGATTTATAGAGCAGAAAATTGTCAGAAGTCATGAGTGCAGAGAAACAAACAAACAGCAGGAAAAAACAGAAATAAAGATGATAGTTCAAAGTCTGCAGCAGACATGACCACACAAATGTGTGTGTGTGTGCGTGTGTGAGAGAGAGAGAGAGAGAGAGAGAGAGAGAGAAAGAAGGGCAGAAAGATGAAAGCAGAGTCGTCCATTCCTCTTGAGAGTTACCAACATGAGAGTGTTTTCATTTCATTTACTGGGGACAAACACATTCACGTAAACACAAATCAGAACATAATAAGGATCGTACATTCAGACTAACAGGTGTGCACAAACATGTGCAGACAATCAGCTGAATGCCACTGAAACAGTTTCAACAAACTCCTGTGTAATCATTTCCTCCATATGTCAGAGTTTCCTTCAGGAACAAGAACTCACAGGATAAATATTTAAACTTCAAAGAACTCAGCTGAAGTCTTTTAAATCTGAACTGCTTTCACCACACAGGTGGCACTTGAATTTAATACTGTGGATTTTTTTTATTTATATAATCTAAATCTTCACTGGTAAACATGATATAAGAAAGGTCCTCAAAAGCTTTTGTGAAACTTTTATCTCCACACCTGTTTATGTACGATCCATGGCAACGGTTTCTCTAAATACATCTGAGCCTCCTGCAACCATTCCGTAATGATGTGACCTGGATGAGCTAGAACATTGTGGTCCATGAAGATGAAGATGAAGTCAGGCCTGTGTTGTTCATGCAAGGTCCCAGTGAACGGACTGGGAACATGATGAGGCTGCTGCTTAAATACCAGTTCTGACTGAACCAAGAAAGTTATTGGTCGATTTATGGACCAAGCATCTGTTATGAATGTTGCTGTTAAGCTCTGTCAGAAAACACTAAGTTTTGTAAAAAGTGCTGATAAACTAAACATACATGTGCATTTTAAAAATTTTTATGTAAGGTCACATTAAGTTCACCTAAAAGGTGCAATACAAACATATCGAAACTTTTTGTGATTAGCATATGTCTAATTTTTTCACTTTAACATGTTTATTGCCCAAGAACATTTTGACACTGCCGGGACTCAGGATCAAGCTCCGGTCTCCCAATTGGAGGACGACCTCCTTCCCGATAAGACTAAGCTGCCCTGGGGTAATTGTGGGTTCAGTATCTTGCCCAAGATACTTTGACACATAACCTGACGGCACAGGGGATTGAATCATAGTCTTCTGAACGAGGGGCAATCTCCCTCCCCACTACCACAACTGCCCACTAAGTTTGAGCTGTAGTCTCTTGTAAGGCTTATCAAATAATCACAGTATGTAAAATGTCAGCCAATAAAAAGAAAACCTAAATTTAAATCATTTTGGTGTATAATAGGTCTCAAGGACTAAAGAGGAGCATAGTTGATTGACTGTTCAGGATATGTAATGGATTAAATCTGTTCAGATGTTGAATAGACCAAACCAAACCAAACCAAACTGAATGGAACATCTTCCAATCCAGCTTTAGTTGTCTTGGGCCCAAGCATCAGGTTTTTGTATTATCTGGGACCAGGTCCTGGAATTTACAGCTTAAGCAGAGATCCCCAAACCTCCCTCTCCTCCATCAGCTCATCTGTAGGAACCACAGCATTACCCGGGTCAGCTGTGAGATTTAATCTCTGCAGTAAGTAATACCCCTTTCACACAGATAACGCGATTCAAATTCAAATTTCTCTGCGTGTAAACACTCCGGCTGCTTAGTCGAGCTGTCTGGCCCGCCCCTTCAGGAAATGACGGCAGCGCCGCGATAAACAGCAAAACAGTAAACGAAGAAGAAGTCGACAGCTAACTCAAGCGTAAGTGGATGATCAGTACATTTGACATTTTTGCACTGACGCAACTGTTTCTTTGTTTGACGCAAACCGGAAGAACGCCCCCGCAAAGGGTCGCATGGTGCCACCTACCGTAGCGGCGGTGAGCGCACTTCTTTCAATAATTCGATTTTCGAAGTGACATGTAAACTGGGATACGGCTCTCGCCAGGGGGCTAATCCTTAGTCCAACTTCTGCCAAAAGCTCGATATACGTGTGCATGTAAAAGTACTGAACTTCCTTTCAGCTGCTTTAAAATTGGAAGCAAACCGTTCCAGTGCTTGCTTGAGCTCCCTGCTTGACAAGGCCAACAGGACCCTATCATTTAAAAAAAGTACAGATGCAATATAAACCAGAGACCTTTAACCCCTCAGCTGTACCCAGAAATCTGTCCACAAAAGTTATGAACAGAATCCTAGACAATGGACAACTGTAATGAGTCTAACACTTACCAGAAATGAGTCTAACTTATTGCCAACAAAGCGAAGCAAACTTTCACTTCAGCTGAACAAGGATTAAATACCCCATAGCAGGATACGCAAACCCCCATGGCCCCCAAAATACCCCCTCTGATGATAAGAAAATAAAATTCCACAAACCTGATTTTTACAAGTAATTAAATTAATGTAAAAAAATAAAACAACTCATTCTAATGAATGACTAATGACACACTAATGAATGATAATAATAATAATAATAACAACACATTTATCCATAGGAATCATATGAAAAATGGTATCTAGCAACTCAAGCAAGGCAATGTGACCCAAGACGCTTATGCTAATGCAAGTCTTCAGAGTCAAAATCAAATGAAAGATGATGTGTGGTTTCTTCCTGCATTTTTATGAGCTGTTAGTGAAACACGAGTGAACTTCTGCCCCTGTCAACAAAGCTGCCTGATAATCTTCTCAGCTACTTGGCAATTATCTGAGTCCTTGACCTGAGTGGCAAAAAAAGAAGAAGAATGAACAGGAGAGAGAATGAGGGGAAAGAAGAAAGGACAGGTGTTTGTCAGTGTATTGGACTGCGAGCACAGGGATCTCCGTGTCTGACCTTTACTCACTGGATTCTGAGTGAGCCTATCAGTATTTATTGACCCGCTGTGGCTAATGTCCCCAGCAACGGGCAGAATAAAGTTGCAGAGGTCACACACTTCATTGGGGTACAGCGAGGGCGAAAATGAGCAAAGCAGAGGATTTGAGAGGGGATGATGAGAGACAAAGGATTTCAAGTAAAGCAGGAGCTGAGAGAAGAAAGTAACAAAAAGGGGCAAAGCCTCAAGGCCTGTTGGGGTGACGAGGGGAGGGGGGCCGGGGACTTTATTACAACTTGAAAGTAAAGCACATAAAACATGCAGAGAAAACACAAGTACAACACTAAAGACATATTCACCTGCAGAGAACAAACAAACACACAGACACCCTTGTGTAAGGAAAGGGAGACATGACAAGATAAGTGCAGTGACAAACAAATCCAGCTTTCTATTCATTACTTCTTGGTTTGTTTTTTTTTCCTGGTAGTCTGGGGAGGATCCACGTTGTATAACATGACACATGAGTATACATAATGGTGCCTGCCTCAAGAAAAGGAAGAAGATAAGAGAGAAGAAAGCTCGAATGACAGTACACAGAAGGGGAGTGGCTAGAACCCAGAAACTGACTTCTTGCAAAACTGCTCAACAAAACGTGTGCATATAAATATGAATCCCATTAAATCCATCTGCATCAAGAGACTGAATTTTCTTGAATAACTGACCCTAATTCATGCTTTTGAATATTTCAGTGTTTAAGACATTGAATAGAAGCAACTACTTTTTCTTAAAGACCCACTCCGATGAAAATCATGTGTTTTGTGTTGTTATGTTTTTGTGGCATTTTTTTATGCTAGAGGAGATATCTTAAGAAAATTAAGCTCAAAATTGCATTTCTGAGTATTTATATATTCAAATCGCTGTGAATCAGTAGCAGACGCTAAAATGCAGTTTGAGAGACTGTTTTTGTGATGTAGAAAATCCACTGGGCGGGCCACAAGCTCCTGCTCTGCTAGCTGTAAGCTAACCGTAAGCTAGCATAAACAGAGAGCTCTCAGCCAACAGGAAGGGGTGGGAGGATCCTCCGCACCAACGGTTCCGCCCACAGCACAGAGGCAAAATTGCTAATGAGCTACTGCCGCTATGCAGAAAGTACTTCCTACAAAACAGCACAGGTTTTGTTATTTTGGGTAAAAACGCTGTAATCCTAATTTAAAGACAACTGAGATGCTTTAAACTAGCTCAAACTATGATCGGAGTGGGACTTTAAATACTTCTTGTATTGTAATGCATGAAATACACTTTATATGGTGCTACAAAGCAAGAAAAAGATGACACGACATGAGAATTCGCACCCCCTCCATCTTCATCTAAGATCCACCCCCCCCCACCCCATCTCGCACTGTGCTGCCCACTCCTATAACTCCAACATCCTCTGGCTATTTTCTCCTCATTTTTACGCTTGTCTGTCTCACGCTCCACATCCTGTCTTTTATTGTTGATTTTATTGCACTGCCTTCTCTCTGGTGTTTCTTTCTTTCTGTTGTCTATTCTTTTTTTTTAGGACTGAATCATCCACAATCCTCCCAAGATGACAAAGTGTTATGCTTCTTTCTCTTGGCTCCGAGTTTAAAAACAGAGGAAGAATAAAAGTTTTCTTAAGGAGCCGCAGGGGACGCATAAAAGCTGACAACCCCCACCCCCAAAAAAACAAACACCTGGTGTCACAGCTGAGGTTTGGCTATCACAACAATGACCCTGATCTGCTGCATTAAACCGTGGCCATAGAACAGCTTCTCGACTTCCTCACATTTATAATTTATCAACTTGTAAAAAGACTCTTCTCTCGCTCTGCGTCTCTGAGCTCCAGACCCATTCTATTTCATCAGACAACACTTTCCCTGCTTCCCTTCTCTCCAGGTTCCCTTCGCCTTTTAAAAGCAAAAATATTTTTACATGTGATCCCTCTTTATTCCTAGAAGTCGTCTTCTGAAGTTTTTATTTTGCTTTCGCTCACCGGCTCATGGAGAAAAGGTTCCACCTTGCACTTCAGTGTTGTACACAAACATCAAGCTTAATATTTAAACATACACCAGATGGAGTGGAGTGTCCAACAAATATGAAAGCAAATGTTGGCAAGTGTCCCAAAGTCTTAAAAATATACTTTAAATGTCACAAGCTGGTCTATTTATAAAGCTAGAACTCCATTTCTTTTATATAGTCAATTTTAATACCTGCTTGTTTCTGTTCAGGGTCGTGAGGAGCCGGTGTCTAACTCCAGAGGTCATTGGGTGAGAGGCGGGGTGACAGCTGCGCAACAGTGCTACCAACTGCACCACCGTGCTTATATGTTGTACATTTTTGATAGTGACTGCAGCCTGATAGATGGTGAGCGGGCGTTCGATAACAACCAACCACAAAACTGCTGCAGTGACATAAAGAGGCAAACGTGCCAAAGAAAAAAAAATTACAGCTTAGAAATTCTGGGCAAGTGATTGAGTTTCCAGCAGTGAGTGAAAGTTAAAGTAGATGTCCAGGGAAATATTTAAACATAGTTTGTGCTTGAGATGTTCGAAACTGTGCAGCTGCATTTTTGTAAGCTTTCACAAGCCTTTGATGGATGACTACAACATGCAGAGACTGTTGCTAACGGTGATGCAAAGAGATGCATGAAGGTCATTTCACTGCTTAGGTTCATTCTCATCAGACTGTTGCTGTTATCTGCTTAGAGACATTTTATGTATTCTCTGGATAAAATAATTCAGAGGAACAAGAAGGAACATATTCAAACTGTTAGAAATCAGCTGAATGTTTGAACCTGTTCTTAGGAACTAAAGTACTGATCCAAAAAAAAGTTTAAATAAAACAATATTTTTGAAAACAATCAGTTAAACAAAAGAAAAAAATCTTTTTTCTGAAGAAATATTTATCAGGGAAATGTCAAAACTTTTAACAAAATAACTGAAAACATAAAGAGGCCCTTCCCTTAAAAATGTTTTTTCTGAGGTTTCTGTTGAATATTTTAGCTCCACAGGTGTTCTTACCTTCATAGTGGGTGTGAAAACAGGTCAACAACTTCTCTTTTAGTTTTTATCTCTCAAACTACGCAGGTGGTGATAACACACGAGTTCTCCCGAGTCCAAACAGCTTGTATCTGCTTCATCACAACTCCTTTGTTCGTCAGTTTTCGGCAGCTCCCGCAGTTGAAACCACGCCTAGCATGCTGCTGGCTAAAAGCTGTAGCATAAGACATAGCTAACAGGAAGAGAGAATGCCTGGTGTTGCCATGCGCAGCGGGGCAGGAAACAGCATATCATGTTCTCATTGGCTAGTTTGTTAGCCAATCTGAGTCCAGCAAATTTGAATAAAGAATATTAATGAGCTGCAGCCCGAAGTCTGCAGAACCAGCCAAATTTTGATGCAGACAGATTGAAAGGTCTGTTAATCAGTGTTTCCTGATGTTTTTTAGATATAAAATGTTTCATATTACTGGTTAATACTGAAGAAATAACCACAAAGTCAAGAAATTTGTGTGAAATGGCCTCTTTAAAAATGAAGATAGCAAAATGTAAAAAAAGAAAATGCACTAACATACATCATAGAAAAATAAGAAAAAAGAGTTAAAGCAGCTTCACCAAATTCATAAAACACGCAAGTGGAATCAGATTGTTGAAGGTTGCGATGATGAGATCAGCTGTGATAAACCTACATTTTCCCCACTCCTCTTTCTTTCTTATATCATTCTAATGCGTCCAACTCATTGACCAACTATATTGTTATAGCAGAGCAAGAATGTGTTTAGAATGTATAAACCTATAATATATAAACTATATCGCTCAGGACTCCTAACCTTGCGCTGCAAGATGGATTCCCGCAAGATTTGGAGTTTTCCAAACCCATGAAAATCTGTCTTGTAGGACTCCAGCTAAAACTATCTATATCTGTAAAAATTTTGTGTTAGCATTTAGCTTTGGGGCGGGTGTTCAGGTATGATTGGCAGCAAGTGCCCAGGCAGGCAAAGAAAAACAAACATGGCTGTGCCGGTGATATACGCATAAAAGCAGCTATTGAATCTGTTTTAGGAGAACTAGAGATGATTCTTGGTTGAAAAATGAGCAAACATAAGAACTTTGTGCATTTCTTGATGGTAAAGATGTATTGTGCTTTTCTTAGTGGTAAAGATGTGTGTGTTTTACCCCTGACTGGATTTGCAAGAGCTTGATTTACTGTGATTGGCTAAAGACAAATCGTGAAAGGCAGACACTTGCTGGCTCGTCCTCCAATCAGCTTAAAATATTATGCCAGATGTCCCGTCCCTATATAGACGGTTTCAAATGGAGCAGTTCCAGATGTATGTGTGTCCCCAACTGGACAAGAGGTGGGGCTACAGATAGACCTGGCAGAAGCAGGTTACAGGACTCCATGATACCAAACATTTATGGGACAGATGTGATTTATAATCCTGAATATAACTAGTTTGGGCCTGATTCATCAATATTCCAAGTAAAAAGTGCAAAATTGCATGCGTGACAAATATTTTGCGCCAGGGGCGTGTTCCTGATTTGCAGGTGATTTACTAAGATTGCATGTGCAATTGATTGGGGGGCAGCACAGATGACGCAGAGTCTGTATCACCTGTGCAGAAGGCCAAAAAAAAAAGGAGGGAAGAAACCTTTAACTAAAATAAACTGAAATGATGCGACGACTCTTTCATTTTTCAAAAATAAACTCATTGAATATATTAGCGTGTTATTGTGCAACCTGAGTGAAACCACATGTTCTCCTCCCAAAACTTAGCATCTTCCTGACAGAAACGCCCACACTGCGTATTCATCAAGGACAAAAGCACTAAAAGGATTGCGCACATCGCACTGCAGGTTTAACAGGCGCCGTTTATATGCGCGTCGTTAGTAAATCACCTGCTGCTTGTTTTTGCGGCTGCTGAGAAGTTTGCACTCGTATTAACAACCGAAAGCCTTTGATAAATCAGGCCCTATACATTTTCAGTGAATGGGGAACTTCAGATGTATTTAAAAGCATCATATATTATATGAACAACTTAGAAAACACAGAATGATTAAAAGTAAATAAAAAACTGTTTTATTCAATTTTTAAATTTCATGGCACAGTATTTTAAAATTTGAACATATGTCTGAAGGAAAGTCAAACTGTGGTAAAGGCAGGTTAAGTATGTGCGATCCAGAGACCTGCAGGAACAGTATGCAACAACACGACCTGCTCTGCTAAGCTCAGGTCGTCCATAGAAGATAGTAGATGTACTGCAAGGCCAAACAAGCACAGAGCCAAAACTGTGTGTCACTGCAATTGATCCATGACGCTCACAAGGTGAAGGGGGCTTGTAGCATGAATCGATGAATGTAGAGCTCAGATGATGACATTTCATGCACACAGACGTGTGTGTGTCTGCAGGTGATTTTCCTTCACAGTCACACTCAATATTTAGAGTAAATGCAGGTGGGAAGACCTTGACGCAGCGACCCTGCTGCCTTTATTCCACTACACACTGGGGATTTGTAAGTGATGCTGGGACAGAAATGTCCAGGGATTTAACACAGTAATTATTTTCACCTTAAGGACTCTATAAAAGTAGCTAAACACTCTACATTACTGAGTCAACACAACCAAATAAATACACTCGGCTCTGACACCATGTCTTTGCTTTAGAAATGTCAGAAAGAAATTCCCCTAAACATACAATGGTTAGTGACGTAAAGGCCACAGGCTCGATATACACAGAGACATGCTCACAGATAAACAGACCCTCCAATCTTGACAGTAGTGACATTTGGATGCCCTGCTGTTATGACTAATCATTCAAAATTAAGTCACAAAATCTATTCTCTTGTCACCCCTCATACCCCGTGTGCCTCTTCTCCCAGATCGCTCCATCCTTCCTCCAAACCACCGAAATGTCAGCATTTCAATCGGGCTCATTAATACCTTCTATTTTAGGTGTTTCTGCAGCTAAGTGGTGTGTTAAGATGCTAAATGAAGAAGAGAGGGTGAAGAATTAGAATGCTGAGTCATACTCCTTTGACGCTTTAACATATTCTCTTTTCCATCATTATATCTGTTCTGTCTCCATGCTCCCATCTCATATTTGGGTTTTTGTGAAGCAGCATGGCTGAGCTTGACCCACCGGGTCACAGCTTGCAGCAATACATTCACGTGTCTTTCAGGATGATTTGAAAAAGTGTTTGTATATAAACACAGACATTGAAAAAGCAGCTGAGACGAGGAGGCTGGGCGAGCAACAGCGAACAGACGGGACTTTTCAGATCCTACCACATGGTGAGGATCTGAAGACTTGCTGATGTAATGTCAAAAGGAGCGTGCGCATAAAGAAATGAGGTAACGAGGAAGAAAAGAATCAGATCTGTAGGAATATACGATGTAGCGTCTTTCTTTCTCATGCCAGGTTCTGATTCTCTTTGTGCCTTTTTCTTTTTTCTACCGTGACTTGGAAAAAATAATTATTCTTTGAAAACAAATTAAGACATTGTACAATCAACAGAATGAATTAAAGTACTAGCATTCCTCAAAGGAGCGCGTTTCGCCCCAAACCTTCATGCTAAAGTTTAGAACCAGCTCTAAGACGTGTTGAAAAATGACAGAGTTACAGCTGTTTTGGCTAATTTTGAAAATAACATTGTATGTATCATATGTTGTGAATGAACCTCACCTTTAATTACATAGAGACTTAGAAAAAAAAATGCCCATAGTCAAGAAAAAATTAAAGGTTGGATATGGAATACAAACCCCATAGTGACATCTAGTGTCTGGATGTTGGAGTTGCAACAACCAAACACGGTTTCCAGCCATCGGGATGCAGGTCGAACATTTCCGTGTGTGTTTTGATGCCATGAAAATGTTTTATTTGAGTCCATCTATTGTAGCTTCATCTAAACTGGTTTTTAATCTTCTCTGGTGGCTCCTCTCTGAGAAGGATAACAAAATCTCCGGGACTCTGAAGCAGCTGCTTGACTTGCAGACTCTGCCATTTTCCACAGTAACAACCTCTGACTATTTACTGTATTAGGCAACCTGCAATGGTCCCACGACTGGCTGGTAGATGTAAACATAAAGCCAACTTCGTGCCCATCAAAATTAATATTTTGTTATAATTTAATTCAAATATAATTTTTAAAGAAAATACTGTACTTTCATTCTGCACCCCTCAAAACACCACATGGAGGTATTATTTTTTTAATAATATAGCTTTTATGAAATTGTTCCATATTCAACCTTTAAAAAGAAAAACAAAACATGTTTTTCACGATTCTGCCAGAAAATCTACATGGATGTTAACTTAAAGAGTCCATTTCATACAAATTTCAGAACTTTGTGGTTATTTCTTAAGTATTAACCAGTAATATGAAATATTTTATATCTAAAAAACATCAGGAAACACTGATTAACAGACCTTTTAATCTGTCTGCATTAAAATTCGGGTGGTTCCGGCTCCTTCCGTCAGGCTCCTTCGTCAGCAGCTCGTTCATATTCATTATTCAAATTTGCTGGACTCTGATTGGCTAACAAACTAGCCTATGAGAGCAAGGTATACTGTTTCCTGCCCCGCTGCGCATGGCAACATCAGACGCCGTGTCTTCCGGTTTGCTACGTCTTATGCTAACAGCTTTTAGCTAGCAGCATGCTAGGCGTGGTTTCAACTGCGGGAGCTGCTGAATACTAACGAACAAAGGAGTTGTGATGAAACAGATACAGGTGGTCCGAACTCGGGAGAACTCGGGTTTTATCACCACCTGCGTAGTTTGAGAGATTAAAACTGAAAGAGAAGTTGTTGACCTGTTTTCACACCCACTATGAAGGTAAGAACACCTGTGGAGCTAAAATATTCAACAGAAACCTCAGAAAAACCGTTTCTAATGGAAGAGCCTCTTTAAGAAGGCATAAATATGTAGCTTGTTTTAGCTTCTGTGTGGCTGCCAGACAATATTTCTTCCTGTGTTTTTAATTATGTTACAGAAAAAACTAATAATTGGTCCCTGGTGGTAAAAAAGAACAGCAATTTGTTCAAGCTGAGACTTTCGCTGGTCAGAGATGTGACCAGGGGCAGCGTGTTAGACTTTAATGCAAAAACCAAGAAGCTGAGAAAAGATCAAGTATTATTTATGTGACCAGTGTGCAAGTTAAAGTTTAGCTTTGAATGTTTTTTTTTTTTTATTATTGAAAAAATAACTTTTTAGCTCTGAAAAACCCACAATTTTATATGTGACAGTAGTCTCGTGCATGTGACTGTCAGAAACTCTGCGTGAGCATCTGTAGCTATTTTTGCAGCTGAGTTTTCCTGCAGGCTACTGTGTTAATCAGACATATTTACTAGAGCATCAAGCAGTGGATGGAAAGCAAAGATGGGAGAATCATGGACAACACATTAACCTCTTTGCACATATTGTACATGTGCATGAAAAGTGTCCACAGTAAAGGTGTTTTTGAGAGACCCTGAGGTGATTATTAAAGGTTCAAGGGGATGAAAGGTGAACAGTTTCAACTCTGGATTCATTTCCTGTCATATTCCTCTGAATCTGACCTCTTATCCTCCTCAAGCACCATCGTCCTCCTCCTCCTCGTCACGATGAGGTCTGTAGCTCTGGAATCTCTGACATGGCTTTGGGGCAATGTGCTGCCACTGCTCTCAGCTCTGCTCACGGGTGACACTGGCCTGTATGATTAATGTGCAGCTGCTTTCAGCCGAGCACTTGACGAAATGATAAGTCGCTCAAATTAAAAGGCAGAAACCTAATGAACTAAAGAGTGACTAAGACTGCATGTGCTGATGCTTTGCACAAGAATCGTAGGGTTCGTATTGTCACCTGTGAACATGAGAAATGTTTTAAATGTAGCAAAAATAAAATCTAGACTAATGAAAGTTAATTTTGCCTCTAATACGAGAATCCTGCTCGCACGTTCAATTGCCGTCGGGGAAGTGACAAGAAACAGTATCACTTCATTTGAAATGAGTCTGGCTCTTGCAGCGAGATGTCTTTTACAAGATTAATTAACAGATCCCTTGGATGTACTCTCCTTTAAGTGTGTGGCTGCCTGGGTGAGTGTTTCATCAGAGCCTGCCAAATGTCAGGAGTTCACCCAATTAGTTAAAGAGCCTGGACACCACACACACCTGTCTACCTGTGCTCACAATGGCCTGCGGCGGCATGCATACATTTACACATTAATTAACCAGATTAGACCATGAATTAGTCAGTAAGATAACTTAATAACTAGCCACTCCATGGTTGCTTACATCGGAGAGGGAAATGGACGTACTGAAGACTATAGGCCTTGGGCCTTTCCCACACATTTGGTTGTTTCTAAAAATATCCTCATACACGTGGGAACTTTTTTCACAAATCTCTTCATTCATATGGAAAACACTAAAGTTGAGTTAAAACGCTGCAGTAACTATGCAAGCTGGGTGTGACAGACAGTAGGTGGCAGGAAATGCACCAAACAAACAACAGATAAAGACAGATTTCTTTGTAGTGGGCATAAACTGAGTCGAGGACGTTAAACACAAAAGCAAGAGACAAATCCTTTGTGTGGACGGACAACGACGTGGAAATAAACATTATTGTTGATTCTCCTAGTTTCCTCCTGGTTCCCAGTCTAGTTCTCCTCTGTAAGGGGTCAAATGTTGCAACCAGGGTCGGTGCGGACGGTTATGTTTCAATTACAGTCTCAGGAATGTGGACGTGGGTGGGGGCATGGGCGTGCTCAGCTTAGCAAGCGGTGAAAGGTCTGTGATATCCTTCGTAATTAACACAAGAGTAGTAAACAAATATGGATGTGCACATTGAGAGCAGGAAACAACAATAGAAAATGTTGAGTTATTTTTGTACTTTGTACTCGGACGGTGGCTCTGTCTGAAGAAAAAACTCTGTGCACGACATGCGAGAAGACGTAGCCAAGCAGGGGTCGATGAGGTCGATCAGGCGCAATTCAGTGACATAACTTCACGTGCACACCGCCAAGCCAATCAGTGGCTACCACTACAAAGGTAGGCATGTGACTGACATTAGTTTACTGGACCAATCCGTCCATAGGTGGGCATGTTGGATCACTTCAAACCGAGGTGGTCTGAAAAAAGGTGATGGAAACACACAAAACAGGTCTGAACCTACCTGTACGGTGCCGTACCGACAACAGTGGAAAAGGGGCATTAGTAGCTGTTCTTTGCCTTTTAAGTTAGTAAAGTCTCACAATACATCATATGCAGGGGTGCACATATTTTTGGCCTGGTTCTCAGGAGAGAACCTAGGATTTCTGCTTGGTCCTCACATTTTTAAATGTGTCTCACTGTGTCTCTTCAGAGCTCCTCTGCTTTGTTTTTGTTTCGTCAAGCTTAAAATTCAGTCTGATTAGTTTTCCTGGTTCTATATTTGTTTCAATAAAAATCCTTTAATTGAAGAAAAAATCATAGAAACCAGTAAAATATAAAAATAGTGGACAAAACATTCAGAGTTCAGAGTATCAGTGTGTGTGTCCATGCATCAGTCCAGTTACCTCTCTATTTTTGAGGACAGCCTGAGTTCTGTAGAGAAGCAGAAGACGGACGTCGCTGTCTCTGAGATTGAAGTTACTTTCCAGGATCTGCAGCACGTCGATGCGAGGCCGCACAGGTAGTGACATGTCGCTGCAGAACGGGCGCAGCCAAGCCAGCAGGTCGTCTGAGGTCACGGCGCTATCGCTGATGGAGGAGGGTTGAGAGGGACAGCGGTCAGGCAGACAGAGATATGGAGACAGACACTGACAGAGGAGCTGCACAGGGGACTGAAAGACCTCAGGAGGTTTGTCTTTCAAAATGACAAATGAAACCTGCCTATAACATATAGAGTTTCTGAGATTACTGATGTACAGAAGCTCAATGCTGCTACTTTGATGACAATATTTTTTTCTAAATCATAGTTCTGATACACAGAGAGAGAGAGAGAGAGAGAGAGAGAGAGAGAGAAAGAAAGAGAGAGAAAGAGAGAGAGAGAGAACTGTGCAAAAAATTTAGGCAGTGGAACAAAATCTAAATAAATCAATATTTGATGTGATCAGCTGTAATTTTTAAACAGCATTAATTTTTCATATGCAGCCAGATTGTGCAGGAACTCAGTCACAACTTAGAGACGGGTCTATAAATCTGTCTCTTCATGTTCTTCAAAATATAATCAAGAATGCTGAGGTCAGGTCTACATGAGGATCAGCCTAAATCTCCATGATTGTATCACTTTACAGCTGTTCCCCATCTAGAATCTGGAATTTTATGACAATCCAGATCAGTCCTTGATCCAGATCAATATTTGGTATCATGTAGAACTTGTTGGAAACTCACTGTCTTTTTTTTTAACAAGCACCTGGATCATTTATTGTAGAGTTACATGCAGATATGTTAAAAACAGATCTATCTCACAATGATGAAGAATCCTTAAAAACATTCCTGGATCCAGACAGTGTTCCAGATCACCCCCAAAATCTACTTACTTCTCCTTTGGACCATTTCTGACATTTCCTCTAAATTTCATCAAAATCCATCCAGAACTTTTTTAGTTATCTTACTAACAGACAAACAACCCAACGCTGGGGAACCGTTACTTCCTGGTGGAGGTAACTAGGATCTTTGTAGCTCAATAGGTGCTTTTGAGTGACGTATGAGCCCATATATAAACAAACTAAAGGCTCTTCTTGCACAAGTACTTATAAAACCACATTGACACTGCAAAAATAAAAGCTTCTGGTCACCGTTATCTGCTGTGATGTCATGAGCATACAGTATGCATATACATGTGGCTGATCATCAGACGAGTGTTGCACAGTCACATGTTTTACTCTGATGGTGAAGAAGGTTCTTCTTTCTGTCTGGACATGGCTTCCTGTGTTCTGTGCTGTTATTCATCAGCTTTATTCTAACACGTGGTAAAACTAGATGCTGATTTTCAAAATAATAGAATTGAGAATTTCAGATAGTTCTGACTAAAAAAAATTATTTCACAGTAATCGGACAAAACATGTTTTGCAATCGTATGAGTGGATAAATGTAACCTACCCGCTTTGCACATTGTTGTGAACAGAGGTCACCACAGCCTCCAGGACCCGGAGTGGTTGTGGGTAATTTGTAAGGGAACCTGTATCTCCACTGAAAAACAAACAAAAACACATCAAAACAATCACTTTACACAGTGAGCTAATTTAGATAAATTTTCCAATTTACCACAGTGTCAGGGGATAACAGCTGGGGGGGAAAAAATAAAGAAATTAAATGAATGGCTTGTTTTTCAGGGACAGTGTTGATTGGAAATGTGTCTGCCAATTAAGCTTCTGTGTAAAAATGAACAATCCTACAGAAAACTTGCAATAAAAATACAATAAATCAGCTTCCAGAGTAACAAACCTCAGAAATGTTGGGACCATCATTTATTTTAGAAGATTATTGGATCACTTAACTCTGATAATTTCTCCTCTAAAAAAAAACAATATTTAGAAAGGTAACTGGGACGTCATTAGTGTGTTTTTGGCTCCTGTTGCTTTGATTTCTCCTGACTCCACTCTGCTTTGCTGCAGGGGTTCACCACATTCACTGTTCCTGCACGTAACATACGAAATCTCCCTCCAAATACTCAACTGGATGACACAGCAGTTCCTCTGCTGCATTATACCGTTTACATTTTCTCCTCAAAACACACAGAAACACAGAGCAGTTATGACAGATACAAAAGACGGCCATTAGCGTGAGGTATGAGGCACGCTTGCTGCTCCGCACCCAGAGCTTTTTGAGAGAGCCAAAAACAAGATGGGCTCATTCGTACCTGCCGGACGCAGCCGCTTTAAGAAAACCCTCCGACAACGAAACGCACACACTGAAGGAAAGTCAGTTCGCCAAAAGTTCCAGAGAGAACGTGCGGTAAGGAGCAGTATGCGTGGCTTTAATGTCCATCACACACAGACACAGCGTGTGTTTGTGTGACTAAAATCTGGAGGTGAACAGCTGTATCAGGCTGCATCAATTACAGGAAGATAATGAATCAGAGAAAAAGAAAAGGACGTGTGCGTGCGAGTGTGTGTGTGTGTTCATTATGGGAAGAGCTTGCATGTCTGCATGAATGTAAATGAGAGGGATTTTGATCCTTTTCTGCTGGTGTGTAAATGCAGGTGCCATTAATCTGCACTACGCACCATTGAGCAGCTGTGAAAAAATAAGAAAAAGCAGGAAATGAGGCGAGAATATAATCAAGGTGATTGGTGCTCATTTATCAAGCCAATCAGATGACTCTGATAGTATCTGGCTCCGTCACTTAAACCTGGCTCATTGTTCCATCACTATTACATCACACACACGGGGCGAAGAGGACAAAGACGATCCAGCGGCCTTCACCGCCAACCCTAGCAAAAATCTGTTTGTTTCATTGTTTTTTTTTCTTCTTCCTAACACCAGTGATGACCACCTGCTGAGTTATACAACTATTAGCATCGGCTGTCAAATCCAGTGGCTTTGCAAGCATGAATCATCTCTGTTTCCTTCTGAATGCTGGCAGCTCCCACAAGCTGCTTCTGTACACACAGTTCAACACTTCAGGCATTTCTTTTGACACGCTGAGTCCAAACTGGACCAATAGACTGTACAACTGCTGATAACCACCAACAAAGATCAGGCTGTAGGTGGCCCAATCGTAAGCCTGTTATTCAGCTCTAAAATGTGCATTTTTGGGTATAATCCTACAAGACAGGTAGGAAAATGGTGCGTGTAGCTGATAATAGTGTTTGGAAAGCAGTTATATTGAAAACACAAGATCATATTCTAAAAGAAAGTGTGACATGTGCTAAAATAAAATCTAATTTCTGACGGAAAGATTATGTAGCTATTAAAAAATACAGTCATTTGCTTTTGAAAATAGCTAACGCGAAGGCTTTTATTAAAAACATCTAAAATTAGGAGTTGATTTAAGGTGAATTATTATATTTCTACAGCAAACAGTCTTTTCTATGTATTCCGTTTATATTAGAACTAAAAAGTTAAGCTTTTGTAATTAAAAGTTTCTAATTGCATTTTGAAACGCTAAAGAATAAAGAGTTTCTGAGTATGAAAGATCATTCTGTCAGGTAATTAAGAAAATCTCACATATGTGAGTGTCGAGTTCAGTTAACCTAACTGTACTTTAGCTTTTTGAAACTTTTTTTTCTTTTAAGTTCTAGAAGATTTTGAGTCATATCTGCAAAAAAATAAAGTGTTGGTTCTATTAACATGATTTATTGCTACTTTTACTGCAAAACCTCATATGAACAATATCCCAAAGTGTGCAGGAAGTAATCTAATCACAGATTAAATGGTACCTGGCAGAATTTACGGCAGCAGGAAATCCTGAGATGAGAAATGAGGTTTGATTTTTTTTTTTGTTGTTTTTAAGGAAATGAGACACTGGGGAGGGATGGTGAGACTACCTGAGTGCAGCCACGACTCTCTTCACCGCCTCGTGGAAGATGGTTTTGACTGACAAGTCGAGAGGTCCAACAGCCACATGTAGGAGCTCTTTAATCTGCGCCAGAGGCTGTCCATCGGTCGCCATGGTGACAGCTAACTCGCAAATTTTTGGCCTTTCGGAACGTGACAAATCATAAAGTTGGCTGTATGACTGTAGCTGAGTCTGGAATAAAGAAAAAAAGAGTTTAATAACACTTTAATATCAAATATATTCCATTTCTAAAGCTCTACCTCTTTAACAGGATTAGTACTTTCCAAAAACCTGCAGTGATGAATCCTCTGAACTCTGGAGGATCTAAATACTAACTATAAATATTATAATTATATAATATATAATTATATAAATATTATAAATATTAACCAACTACAGAAGCAACAACTGGGAAACAGCTAGGACTGACATGTCACTGGCAGAGGAGCTTAACCACTTTTTTGCCCGCTTTGAGACGGCCAGGCCCTCAGCTGACACACCACTCCCACCCACCCCCAGCACAGACACACTGACACTTCAGGAGCATGAGGTGAGACGTGTGTTAAGGTCGGTGAATCCTAGGAAGGCGGCCGGCCCCGACGGAGTGCCAGGTAGGGTACTCAGAGCATGTGCTGACCAACTGAGTGGAGTTTTCACTGAAATCTTCAACCTGTCCCTGTCCTTGTCCATCGTCCCACCCTGCCTCAAAACCTCAACCATCATCCCCATCCATAAAAAGTCAGCAGTGGATAGCCCAAACGACTACAGGCCTGTTGCACTTACACCTGTAGTCATGAAGTGCTTTGAGAGACTGGTCTGTCAGTACATCAGGTCTTGTCTGCCCCCCACTCTGGATCCCTACCAGTTCGCCTACAGACCAAACCGGTCCACAGAGGACGCTATTACCATGGCGCTCCACACCGCGCTGAGTCATCTGGAGCACCAGGGTAGCTACGTGAGGATGCTCTTCCTGGACTTCAGCTCAGCTTTCAACCACATCATCCCGGAGATCCTGGTCCAGAAACTGTCCCACCTGGGTCTCTCTTTCCCCACTTGCCTGTGGGTCAAAGACTTTCTGACTGACTGCCCGCAGTCTGTCAGACTCGGCCCTCACCTGTCCAACACCATCACACTCAGCACTGGTTCTCCACAAGGGTGTGTCTTGAGCCCCCTCCTGTTCACGCTCTATACATCCGACTGCTCCCCGACCCATCTCTCAAACACCATCATAAAGTTTGCGGATGACACCACGGTGGTCGGACTCATCTCAGGAGGGGATGAGTCTGACTACAGAGATGAGGTCAACAGACTGACTGTGTGGTGCTCTGCCAACAACCTATCACAAAAACAAAATAACTCATCCTGGACTTCAGGAGGGGCGGAGAGGACCTGGCCCCTCTCTACATCCACGGCGACTGTATGGAGAGGGTCCACTCCATCAGGTTCCTGGGCGTGCAGGCCTCTGATGATCTCTCCTGGTCTGCAAACACCACAGTGGTGGTGAAGAAGGCTCAGCAGCGCCTCCACTTCCTGAGAGTGCTCAGGAGAAACAACCTGGAGGAGAGGCTGCTGGTCACCTTCTACAGAGCCGCCATAGAGAGCATCCTGACGTACTGCATCACAGCGTGGTACGCGGGGTGCTCAGTGGCAGACAAGAGGGCTCTGCAGAGAGTGATCAACACAGCCCAGAGGATCACTGGTTGCTCTCTGCCCAGCCTGGAGGACATCGCCAACTCTCGCTACCTCAGCAGAGCTGGCAACATCATCAAGGACTCCTCCCACCCCGTAACTCTCTTTTCAACCTGTTACCGTCAGGAAGACGGTACAGGTCACACAAAACCGGGACCAACAGACTCAGAGATAGCTTCTTTCCAAAAGCTATCTCTGTAGTGAACAATAACAACAAAACCAGATAAAAATAAGCCCACAAAATTTCACACATTACTGATCATATTGATCAACGTGCAATAAAGTGTATATATTGTCATTTATTAGTACCCTTTGTTGTTTTTACTTATACTTGATTGTTTTTGATTGTTTTGATGGTTTTACATTTTTGCACCAAGTTAGAAGCGCTCAAATTTCGTTGTACACTGTACAAGGACAATAAAGGCTATTCTATTCTATTCTATTCTATTCTACATTATAATCTAGTATGTATAATAAACTCGAGAAAACTATCTAAATACTATAAAATGTTTTTATATTCTTATCAAACAAAAATTAGCTGTCAGATCTTCATTTTAATCACCAGTGTTGAAGATAACGCATTACAAAGTATAAGTTAGAGTATTCTAATTACTTTATCTGTGAAATTTGTTATTTAAAGCGTTAGTTTTGTGCATTAAGCAATCAGTAACTTTGTTGTGCTTTTTTTTTAAGTAATCAATTTTTTTTTTAGCCTGCTTTTTATCAGAATCTGCAGATGTATCAGTGGAACTGAAGCACTGTGATTCGTCTGTGCCGTGCTGTTGATCCTGTGTATGCGTGTCTGTGTTTTCGACTTCCAGCGAGATGGCAGAGTACAGCTTTTGCATCATGGAAGTACACAATAATGATTCATAAAACACCTGAGGAGGATCTGATAGGAGAAAAATTCAAACATCACACTTGACTGTAATCTGTGATTTCCGGAGCACAGCCAGAAGAGAAGACGTACTGGATGAAAAACTAGAGCAATTTTGCTAATATACCAATTAGGTACAACGGACATGACGACTAGTGAATGTGCAATGAAATTAAGGTTTCGATTGATCTCTCTGCTCAAACTCCCATAAGATTAAAAATCAAAGAGCAGCAGTTCCTCAAGAACAATAACAGAATACAATTAGGTTGCAGTTTGGACATGTAAAACAAACGTTGGTTCAATGTCAATACAGTTTGTGATTATGTGCAACTTGACTGGTATTTCCAAACCAGTCTGGATGCCATTATGTTAATTCATCTTTAAAAACAAATGAAGCATGAGTGAATTATGTTAATGCTGCCCTTTACTCCAAAGGCACGTTTATTTTTTTTTTTGCTTATTTCTACAGGAAACAGCATATCACCACATATGGAGGCAGCTGGATTTACTCTCTTGCTAAACAACTGGAAACAAATGTAGCCACAAATAATTTAGCCAGTCGGCCATTTTGTCATCGCTTTTTCTTTCACTATAAGAAAGAATCTCAAAAAATCCACTACACAGATGCATCATATTGTTAATCTACTGTACACCATTTGTTTTCTTCCTGGCAACGCAGGTCAGAGCACCTGTTGTAGTAACTGGTCACGTATACGTGATAAATGACCCCGGTGAAGCTGAAAAGAACCTATAGAGATCCATCTATCTGTCCTTTTACTACTACTTATGCCCTTTTTATCAACCTTCATGGATGCAGGAGGCTCGGTAGAGTAAAGTTTCATTATCAAGGATGCTCCACTGATTCTCCCCAAACATCCTGCCTGGTATCTTTATCTCTATTATGGAGGACATGTGTGTTTAAACACAGATGAAGCAGAGGCTAAATATCATCAACTTGAACAGTGTGCTGGTCAGGCCACTTTTTATTGCAGCCTCGTGGTCGCATAGCAACACCCAGCTTGCCAGATCATCATCATCATCATCATGTCCTCTTCCTCCAGTTCTACAGTCAGACTTTCTTTAATGAGATACAACATGGATCATGTGCTACATGTATGTCTGTATAAGGTTGGGTTTCATTTTAAACAGCAGCCTCATACATTTACATGAATATACCCCTGGCTGGTCCCAGTGAGGCCGGAACCACACCGAAATATACAACGACGCGCACACCATCAAGAAAAAAGAAGTGTGTGCACGACAGCATGTCAGAGACGGTTAACAATGATAGTCATTAACTGTAAATGTTGTAGTGCAGTTGATCAACTTTGACTCTACTGTCAGTTTATCTCTATGTAAAAGAAATAGAATGTGTTATTGATAACTTCCTCCTGACAGTAACACTAGTTTGATTTGAGGGATTTTTGTTGGGTTTAATAACAACAACAGACTCAGAGACTTCAGCACCAGTTCATTCTGCAACCTTTTTTTTTTTTTTTTGTCTGAAAATCTTACAGGGTGAAAAAGATTATGAAATCAGGTGAATCAAGTACTAACACACTTATAAAATAAAATAAATAATTTGTTTATTTAATCAGAAGATACATCTATAAAAAGGGCAAAAAACAAATAAGAATTGTAGATAATGTATTTATTTATCTAGTCACTTTTATAAGAACTTCATCTGAAATTACTGTGCAATAAAAAATATTCAAAAAGTATAGTTTTGCTTACTGGACACACCTGCATGAATTAGAAATTGTTGGACTGTAATTTTGAGGCTGTGCAAATAATTCTTGTCCTTTTTTTTTCAGAGCAGCAGAACAATACTGTTCAGATTTTATGGCAGATTGTTTCCACTCTTATGTGCAAATCTTGTGACAAAACAGCTAGCAGAACAGTCTTCCGCTGCAAGATGCATTCTCGCGAGATTTGAAGTTTTACAAACCCACGAAAATCCATCTTGTACGCTTCATTGAAAACCGTCTATTTCGGTCAAAAAAAAAATGTTCAAACCAATCATTGTGCTTTAGGGCGGGTGTTCAGGTATGATTGGCAGCAAGTGCCCAGGCAGGCAAAGCAAAACAAACATGGCTGCTGGTGGATGTACATATAAAAGCTGCTATTGAATCTGTTTTAGGACTAGAGACAATTTCTTCATTGAAAAATGAGCAAAGGTAAGAACTTTGTGCCTTTCTTGATGGTAAAGATGTGTTTTGCTTTTCTTAGTGGTAACGATGTGTGTGTTTTTCTCCCGAATGGATTTGCAAGAGCTCGATTTACTGTGATTGGCTAAAAACAAATCATCAAAGGCAGACACTTGCTGGCTCATCCTCCAATCAGCTTAAAATATTATATCAGATGTCCCTCCCTTTTATAAACGGTTTTAAACGGAGCGGTTCCTGTATGTGTGTCCCCAGCTCGACAAGAGGTGGGGACACACATAGATCTGGTAGAACCAGGTTAGTAGCAGAACAGAAAATCACTAAAATAATATGTACTAAAAAATGTAAATCTTTGTATAAAATATTTGAGAAGGATTAAAAATTGTAAAAAAGTTGATTTTATTTAAAGATCATGTAAATATTTTTCCCCACATGTAAAATTCACAGGTATGTTAGTGTCTTTTAGGAAAATTTGTGTTTAAAGGCAGAACATTTTGAATTTTCAATATTATGCTTTTTAAAAATAAAGTGATACCATAATTAGAGCGCAAAACATGTTGTTTGCCATAATTCCATATTTATTTTATTTAAAAAAGTTATTGATCTTTTTTAATTTTTTGTCGGTCTGACAAACTTGTGGTACTTTTTTCCACCACCAGAGTGAGTATAAGCCAGTTTTTGGGAAAGTATCATCACTTGAGTTAGCTTCTGCTAAAATAAAAAAGGGACGCTACGAGTCACTGAAGCACACTTATAAAAAGCGTGGCAAAACCAGAGAAAATATTGGCGTCGCATTCATGTGTTGGAGACAGCTTCATGACAATACTTTTGAACGCCACTTTGTGTGATTAAGTAAGGAACAATACTCGTTTCTGCCACCTTGTGGTGGTTTGTGGAAGTGACGGGGTTGCGATTTGGCTCATTACTGCCACCTGGTGTTTGAAAGAAAAGCCATTATTTTCTACATTGTATACCTTTATTCACTGCAAATATTTCCTTATTTTCACTCTGTAAAAGCACCAATCAGGAGGTTCCACATTACTTTTGAACTAAATATGTAAATCTAAAATTAACTTTGCATGTTGTGCAATAAGACATTTTAACACACTTTAACAAATGAAGAAAATCTCCATCTCTTAGATACAACAGTTGGCAGATGCGGCCTACCTGCTGGCTGTCTCTTAGTGACAAAATGAATTCATGACTCAGAGTGTCCAGGTGGGCCTGTGATTGCTGCAGGTGTGCGAGCGCCTCATCAAAAGTCACTCCTGCTGGGTCCGTCCCTTCCTGCTCTCCAGAGCTACTGCGTCCTCTCGCCCTGCTCTTCTCGCACAGCTGGCGCAGGGCTTTGGTGGCTCGCTTTATCACCTCCATCCTTGTCTGGACGCTCAGCTGGATGGGCAGCCAAACGGATGGAAGGTTAAAGGAGGAGGAGGAAGACACACATAAAAAGGAAAAGCAAATTAGAGGGGAAAATTGGGGTCATATCGAGCAAAGAGAGGAATGCGGAGGTTATATACATTGATTTTAGACTTGATGTTTAATCCAACCAGTCAATTTAGACCAAAATAGCATCAGGGATATTATGTGTGTGAGGAGCGTGTGCGTGAGTGAGATCATAGCTGGCGTCCTGTTGTGATTGATTTTATTTATTCATCATTCATGGGGAGAAGAGTGAAGTTTTGGCTGTAGGAGACTTTGCCCTCTGCATGAAAGCACACAGGTGCTGACAAGTTCTTAACGCATTCACACTATGATGGGCCCTCAAAAATACTCTGAAGGAAGAAAAAAAAAACCCACCCGACTTCACACCCCATCACACACAGCCTTCTGGATCTGATGGATAGTTTTGATCCAACTATCAGAACTTTTCTCCACTACTGAATGTAAACACAGTTATGCAGCTGTATGTAGCACTTAAATAATAAACACAACATCCAGGAATTCACACAAGATGTGCTAAACACTACAATTCTAATTCTCAAATTACATTTCTTTGGTGAATGTTTAACTTTAGATCGTTTTTGCCATATTTGTTTGAAATTAGAATATATATATATAAACTGGACACAGGAAGACTAAAGATATAACAAGACAAGAGCCCCCTAGTGGCTGACTGCAATATAAGTTTTAAACTCCGCCCCTCTGCTTAAAACAAACTGAATATTTCCTGACTTAAAACTAAAAAAGTGCCTCTAGGAATTTTTCTAGTTGTTGACTCCTGTGGATTCATGCAGTTCTTCCAATATCAACTTCTCGAATTTGTTCGGATGTGATGTAAAAAAATAAAATAAAATGACTGAGTGCAGTTGAGTGGATGAGACTCTAAAAAGCAGATTCTGGCTCCAAAAACTGTTACTGAATACGATGGCTTAGCTAATGAACAGTGGAAGACAACTCCTATTTATTAAAATTGGGTAAAATATATATTGAATCGCCCAAAAAGTTCAAAGTAGTTCAACTAATCCTATTGAAAAAACTAATTTTAAAGGAACAAAGACAGTTCATAAAGATTATGTTGACATGATACCTAAGAAACAATATACTGTTCAGATAAATGAGCTCAAGTATCTGATTTTTTTTTAAATTTCCATTCAATAAGTTACTTCTTCTAGCGAAAGATAATAATAATAAATAATTTCTCAAAAGCTAAATTCAATATATTTCAATTAAAACAAACATTTTTCTATTTAACTCAATCAGATGTCTTTTTTAGTGCATGATTGGAAAAGAAAGTTGAACTAAAATCGATGCTTAAGACAGAGAAAAGAGGCTGGAAATTCTATACGTTTCCCCTCATAAAATATGTCCAGTAGGAAGTATGACAAGTTCCAGTTATTTATCTCACCTCTTGGCCTTGTAAGAAATCGATAACACTTCATTGTGGGGAGCAATGAGGCACTGAAAGGTCAGGTGGAGTCCTGCAAGTGAGAGGGACTGAGATCTTTCTGTTTGAGGATTTAAAAAGGCTGCTGAAGTGAAAAGAAGAACTCTGAGGGGAGCGGAAGAGGACAGAGTTTCTGAGAGGTAATCTGCATGTTAAAAGACCACAGAGGGAAAACAGTGCCTGCTGGGAATTGGAGTTTAATTGGCTCTGAAGTGGAGAGGGATCAATTAACCTAGAAGGGACAGAAGAAAGAAAGGAAGAAAAGCAAAAGGTCTAGAAGGGGCGTTTGCAGGGTGCCGATATAAAAAAAAAAAAAAACAAAGAAAAAAACAGTGGGTTGCTATTGATAAGGTACACCGAGGCACTTTATTCCACTGCAGGACAATTTTTCACAGTGCTGTAATTATGTAGCTGACATTTTCTGCAAAATTTCCTAATTCCTTTTATAATTCAGCATGGCTTTGAGTTCTGAGGTCAGAGAGTTTGCACGTGAACGGAATAATGTGTCTGAAATTAGACAGAGGCTTAATTTTTGACAATTCAAGAAGGACTGAGCCAGAGGCACACGAGAAGAGCGGCTACACAATCAAAAATAGGAAGAGACAAACATGACAGCTTGAAGTGGTGCCTGAAAAACCCCACAATCCTTTTCCTTGTACAATTTGAATCCTGCCTGGAACCAGCTGCAGTGTGACAGTGTGTGTGTCTCAGTGATCTTTAAAAGAATCGAAATGTTGATGCTGCTCACATTTTTGGCGACATCCGGAGAGAAAGTGATGCTATCCAGGAAGCGAATGACGTCACTGGGAACTAGCCTGTCAAGGAATTTGGCGCAGGTGTCGTAGGCGTGCAGGTAGTCTTGATCACTCTGCGGGGGTCTCTTCAGCAGCTGAGGGTCTCCTTTCCAAAACATTTTCTGCAGCCATACAGCGTGGACTGAACTAGAGGAGATTGTTGCTCCTTCGCCATCTGGTACCGGCAGCCGATTGGCGAGTTTGGAGATTGACAGCACGTTCTGACTGGTCAGAACGGGTTGTAGAGTAACCAGTGGGTCCGAGGATTCATCGGTCAGCTTCCGGTAGTTTAAACCTTAAAGAAATAATAACTTTTATTAGAAATATAGACAGGTTGTTTGTTTTTTTTTCGTGCTAACATCTTTCTTATTTTAGAAAGTTCAAAGAAGGATTCGAAAAGGTCGGCCATTTCCTCCCATGTGCTGGAAAACAATGTCCTCAAATACTTCCCTTTCTTTCTTTTTTAGTAAACTTATACTTATTTTACATTTAAAAATACACTCTAAAGCTCACTGACCCACAAATTTGACAGTATACCAAAGAAGCGATGAGTTGAGCAGAAGTAGTTGGATCAATCATCTGAACAATTTATTAGGTAGAATCATTAATCAACCAAATGACTAATTGGCTTAACGTTTAATCAGTCGACCAATCAATCTGTCAATCAGCCATCCTCCTAATCAACCAGTAATTAATCAGTCATGTAATTAATATACCAATTAATTAATCAGCTGGACAATTAATTAGTTAAACGATTCATTGGCCAAACAATTAATCGGTTAACTGATTAGTTGAGTAAATGATTAATTGACAAAATAATTACTACAGAGTACCGAGTCATCCAATTTATGGGCTATCAGATGATCAGTCAAAGGATTTAGTTGCTGATATTTGCAAGTTTTAAGTGTTAATGTCAATAATTGTAAATGTTAAATCTTTGGTAAACATGTGATTAAGTTTAGGAAATGTACTATAATTTGACAGGTGTAACAGATTACTGACTGTCAGAATCAACCTTAGAAGTTTCTCGTATCGGTTAATCTGCAGTTCGGTCTTTCTTGACCGTGAGAACAATTCATGTTTTAGACCATTCACAAATCCCAAGAAGCTCAGGTCTCTTGTGTCTCTGTAAAGAGTCTTAAAAAATCTTTAACATCAGTCTGGACTCCCACTGAATTCAGTCATGGTCACTTCTCACCCTCCTTTACTTTGACCCCATCTCTGAGAACTTGACACTTAGGACTTCTGGAAAGTCCAGGCAGGATGAAGTTCTGGTAAATGCTGTCAGTGAAGGATAATGGCTTATGTCAAAATGTCCTCCTTGCTGGTAATTTGCATTTTTTCCCCCTCTGTGGATTATTCCCTGAACACGTGGAAAAGAGTGTTACATCTGTCAAAGAGACATCTCTAAATTTCTGACCTCTCATTGCTGAATAATTCTCTTTTTTTGAATAATTTGAAATGAGGTAATGGAGCAGCTTAATTATCATGCACTTCTAGGATAAAGTGTTAATTACTTAGGTTACAACTTCCCTTGAATACATATACCAGTATTCAGTGTGTGAGAATAATATATTCAATACTTCATGGCACATAAGGTGAAGGTTTATTTGAACGCATCTTTTACTGTGCAAACATTCAATGCTGCACTATTTACACACGACATGCAGCGTGTTGAATAGAGGATGTTTAATAATCTATTAACATGTTAGAAATACATATACAGAAATGCTCAGAGGAGGACAATAAAAACTACAGTCTGTGTGGGTTGGGAAGGGGGGAAGGGGTGTGATGTCCACCACTGCAGCACTCCTTGAGAATGTGCGTGTGTAAACAGTAAAGAACTGGTGATGTGTTCTGAGTCTCTGGAGCAGCCAGACAGACACATTACTGTGGCAACACAGTGGTCTGTCTGGGCTTTAAATATTTAACATCCGTCCATCTGTGGGGAAGGTTTCGTCAACGCAGAAACCTCGCACACAAACACGCGCGTACAAGACTTTCAGACAGGCCCAGACGGACACTTTAACCACAGACGAGAGTTCCGCGCACTTACACATGTACTCTGATTCTCTTTGTCTGGTTCTACCCCACCCACTCCTCTTCTTTTTTCATCATCTTCCTCACTAGAGTCCACTCAGACAGCCACCTGGTACTGTGTCTGAAACTGTGATGAACACTAGACACAAACCAGCAGCCTCTTTACTGTCTGAATGCCTCTTTAAGGACATTCGGTTATGGGTTTTTGCGTGTCAGTTTGACAATGTTAGCAGGAAGTAAGTGACCCCAGAGATGCAGCAGCAGCACGTTTGTCGTTCTCAGCGCACGGAGTGTGAATCTGAGTTATTTTTCTATAATGTGTTTGAATAACATTCACTACAGAGGATGTACGCTTTTAAAGTGTTGATGCCTAAATAGATATAAATCCTTTAGATGTTTGCATTAATGTGCATATGTTGCAGCAGCTGCACAGCTGATTGATTATGACGTCCCTCCCCAGAATTGTGCATGTCTAATTGTATTTTCCTACTGGAAACAAGATCCAGCCTTGACTAATGACCAAGTGGGAGAAATGGAAACTTGGAGCTCTACATTGTAGATGATGAGTTGATTTCTTCTATTTCTTGAATCAAAACTAAAGAAAAAAAACAGAATTCTTACAAAAGATGTTTCTGTTTATAGTCCATAACTGGGGGTGCTAGTCAGTTCCACTTCAACCAGCGACCCCATAAATACATGCAGAGACAATTTCACTGTCAATGTTACAACATACCAAAACTATAATGTGCTTTTATTTTTTCCATTAATCCCCTCGGTACTGAACGTCTTCCTGTAAACGACTCGGCATGTTCTCAAATTTAATCACATGCTTTAGAACCTAAAGGCTCTATCATTGTGTCTAAATTATGCACACGCCAGACTCAGACTCAAAAACAGAGAAAGTACCACTTAGCCTGCTTCTGTTTTTTCTTTTTTTTTTTTTGTTTAAATTCTGTATATTTCAAATAGAACTACATTTAAGATTTAATTTTTCTTGTCTTGAGATCTGGAGTTCAAAAAACATCGGGGGCTGCAGCTCTATATGCACGGCCAAATGAAGTCCATGATAATAATGATAAAACTGATTACCTTCACAAGCATATTAAAAAGGGAATCTTCATTTCTAAAGTGTACTCTAGTAGATTAAATCATCAACACTGGGCCGGCTGCCAAAGTAAGTAGGAAGGAGTGACAACGCAGGCAAAAAAAAAAAAAAAAAAAAAAAGTTAAAAGTGGGTGCTGAGAGCTGAAGCAGAACGCTCCAAATCTTAAAAACACAGGCATGAATTGACTAAAACAGCAAAAAGAGGGATTTGATGGAGAGAAAAAATGACCTTGAGCTGCAAGTGACCTGAATATGCAACAAAATTAAGCTAGCAGTCAGTCTAGTCTAGTAGGCTGCTAACAATTTGATTCAGCTGCCAGTGAAAAGTAGCAGCACCAACGAAAGCCAATATGGCAAATGTAGGATGAAACTCAGACGTGTGTGTGCTGTTAAACGGAGGCATGTGTCACTGGTAAAAAGCTGCGATGCAAACAGAAGCAGAAGGAGGAAGCCAGGCGTAAAGACACAGCTGACGTCCGAATGACCTTAGCTGAACTTTGGCGAGAAGTGACACGCTTTGCGATCCGCACACAGCTAAAGTTTCAGTCCTCCAGCCGGAGCGTCGAGTAGGTGACGAGCTGGTCTCCATGTTTGCAGTGTGTTGCCTGTTTCTTTTCAGATGTGGAAAGTGTTACGACAGCCAGTGTGTGTGTGTGTGTGTGTGTTTGGGGGGGGGGAATCAAGGATCAAGCAGAGAAAAAAGATCAAATGTGTGACTCTGAAAGTGCGGCGATGTCATCACACATGTTTTATCTTTTCTTTTGTGGGAATATAAGTGATTCTGATTTTGAAACTTTCAGCTGTGGTTAGGAGCCGTCAGAAACAAGATGTAATCCATCAGTCATATCACGACGGATTATATTCACATTTAAAAACTAACTTCATTTCTAAACATTCAGAACTAGTTTTCTGTAGAAAACAACAACAATAACTCTTAATTCAAACTTTCTGACCTGTTACCCCTCATTTCCTTTCTAACCAGTAGAAATATATTCAGTTTTTTTCTAAATGTTTTTAATGAGTGTAATATCGTTCTTTATGTAATATATTGTATAATAGAGGAAGTCATTCGATTTTTTCTTATTCATTTTCTAAATACAGTAAACAGCATATATTTTCAAGACAAAGTGTTAATTGTTAGAAATAGCTGCTAGTTTTAAAGTTGGTCTTGTAAATAGTCATATGTTGAGTATTAGTTGATATTTTTGTCAATTATTATTCATTAAAACCTAATATAATGACGGCGCTATTACAAGCTCTGTATGAGCTGATTGTCCAACAGACGGGATGTAGCACAGACAATCATGGGATTTTATTGTGGTTTTGTTTTCAATTTTATGAAGGTGTTGAGGGAAGCCATTTTTAAAATAGTGAAAAAAGAAAAGGGAGAAGTGGATCTAACAGTTCGTCTGCGTAGTCTTTAGTTGGATTTTGTCTTTTTGTGTTGAACCTGGAGTATTATGAATATATTTTAAAAAAAACGGCTAATATTAGCGTGAATCATCTTTGTTGGAAAACCTTTTTCCCCTAACAGTCCCAATTACAGGGAAGGAACTGAAACACAACATCCGTCAAAAGTCTTCACAATAAAAGCCCAAGAAAAATGTGTGGCACACTCAACTTAAAATATACTGAATATCAAAAGCTCATCAAAACATTTATACAGCTGGAAAAAAACAGCAACGTTATCGATCTCTTGAAATTTTTTGTCGATCCGACGAACTTGTAGTACTTTTTTTCCATCACTTCGTTGAGTATAAGCCAGTTTTTGGTTGAGCTCCTGATCTGCTGCTCAAGAAGAAGCCACCTCAAAGTGAGAAGTATCATCGCTTAAGTTAGCTTGTACTAAAATAAAAAAGGGATGCTACGTGTCACAGAAGCTTTAGTGATAAGAGGCGTGGCAAAACCAGATTAAATATTGGCGTTGTATTCATGCACTGGAGACAGCTTTGTGACAATACGCCGCTCTGTGTGATGGAGTGAGGAATAATACTCATTTCTGCCACCGTGTGGTGGTTAGTGGAAGTGACAGGGTTGTAATTTGGCTCATTACTATCATCTGGTGTTGGAAATAAAAGCCATTGTTTTCTACATAGTAAACCTTTAAAGATTTTTACAGTAGAATAAAAGACTAAACTCACCACTTGTAACAGCTCGAAGCTTCTTGAGCAGTTTGACGTGAGAGTCGGGTTTTATGATGGTCTTGACGAAAGGCTCGCACCCTGCAGCATCGATTAAGGTGTAGTAGTAGAGCAGGCGACCCATGTCGGTTCCCTCGATAGCTGGGAGAACATATTTGCTCATGTGGAAGTAGAAGGTCTCTGGGTTACATTTCAAAGTCTCAAACAGTCTGAGGGAGTTGCTCCTGCCTTCAATATCTTTGGTGGAAAGGCTAAAGAGGAAACAGAGAAGCAGGAGTGTGTGATGACACAATAAACACACTCAATTAATTCATTCATTTAATAATCTGTTCAAAGTGAAAAAAAGTAAATAAACTCCACCTATTCTCATTTATTTATGTGTCATAACATTCTAATGTACTTCAGTCTTTATATTAGTTAGTTAACTGATACCACAAACCAATACTTAAAGTGTGGAAACTCTGCAATAACTTCACAGAAAATGCTTATTTTTTTCACTTGAAATTTTAGATTTGTGGTCATTGTTATTAATATTTGTTTTTTTTTATTGGGTTCACCGTTATTTGTTGTCACAAGAAGAGAAGAAAATAAAACCTGTCTTCCAATTCATTGCCATTTTATGTGTGGTAGAAGTATCGGTATTGGTACTTAGATCCAAGTATCGGTATCGTATCAGTTTGAAACTGCAACACTTACAAAACAATAAATAGGTGGGTGCGAGTGATTCATTTATCATTCCTAAGAACAACAAATGTAAGTATATAATCAGGTCTGACATGAAAAAAGAGCAACTAGGCAGAAGAAAGAAAGTGACAGAGAAATGCTGATTTCAGATGATGAATAATATTTAGAAAAGGATTGACTGAGTTGTTCACGTCTGTTGTCATAGAAGTAAAAGTTAACAACAACAAATGGCATCAGAGAAGGAAAACATAAGTAAAAAGAACATCAGCAAAATAGTTTTTTTTAAGTCNAGAAAATTCAAAAAGCAAAGCGATGTAAAGCTGCTAGCTGGTGGTCTCGGAGGGGCTCTGAACAATATGTGGTTTTCTGAGAGATGTTGTGTTTATCTGTCAGAATGAGACAACATCAGAGTGGACAATGTGTCCCCCGGGCTCTCCATCGCAGTTTGCTGGGAGGCTTTCGCTAATGACCAAATTAAATAGGGAGCAGAAGCAGAGCAGCAGCTGACAATAAGCTCAATAATGTAAATAACACTCATCATCTTCACCACAGGAGCTCTAATAAGGCTGGAATCAAGTGAGTGAACAACTAATACAAAGTGAAGACTGTCGGTTTTCCTCTCATCTCTTTGCTGAGTGTTTCACACGTACGCAGTAAGTCAATCCCAGTCCAACAGTTATTTATATTTTATACATACTTTACTACAGTAAATATGTGTATATGTATATCACTGTTGGCTCCAGTCAGGAGGATTTAATCTCTTTCTTTTGTCCAGCATCTCCATCATGAGCATATTTCCCTCTGATAGCTTTATTACTCGTCTACCGCACGTTGTCTTAGCGGCGGCTCCTCCCCTGGCAGCAGCTCTGAGGACACAATAAAATTTCCCTCTCTGTCTTTGTTGTGCTTATGTGTCTGTAATATTAGATGCTTGTTATTACGATCTTCTCTTGTTTGTCTCAAAAGCCGGCCAGAACAAGAAGCCAATTTAATCTGATTTGATCTGTTAGCCACTGCTGCTCCCCTCATCCCTCATTCCTCACTTCATCCCAGTCCTGTATTAGCATATTGAGTTTTAATGTGATGCATGAGAAAACAAATAGACATAACTTACTAATATCCTTATATTCAGAGGCGTGTTCAATTGAAGAGGCAATCAGACATCTAGGATTAAACTAGAGACAACCGTGTGCAGTTTTATGGCTGTCTGTGCTTCTAAAATGTTCTAAAAAGGTTCTATGAAGAGGAGATTAAAAACATTTTGAAGTTTAAGGATGAGAATGGTGAAAATATATGTTTAAAAATCATTTTTTAAATCAAAATATTTAGAATTATTATTATTATTATTAAAGACTGCATTAAAATGTCTGTCTGGATGAACCAACAGCTTTAACAAAGAGCACATTATTTTAACATCTTATTGTGCGGCTGTAGTCTAGCGGGGAGAGAGATCACCTCTCGTTCAGAGGACTGGGGTTCAATCCCAGGTGTTAGCATGCCACATTAAGAAGTGTCCTTGGGCAAGATACTGAACCCACCTCTGATCATAAGACCGAAGCTCAGTCCAGAGTCCAAGCAGAGGCTACATTTCGCAGTAACCTTGGGGAAGATACTGAACCCACAACTGCCCCTTACGCATCGTACAAAAATGGCTGCCCTCTGGTCCTCAGAAATGAGGATGGGTCAAAAGCAGGGCTTTTATACCAATGAAGTATAAATTATTATTATTTATCATGTAACATCTGCACTTAGGGGGAAGAAGGCAGGGCACCAAGAAGGGCCCGCCAGCAACAAACACCTACACTGGGTTAGGGTTAGCCCCTGGAACTGAACGTAGCTGACTTCCTGGCGTCTGCAGTTAACCACCAAGCCATCAATCTGAGCAATGACCAGACTCTGACCCAATCAAGAACAGTCACAACACTGCGTGTGATGCTGAACAGCCGACACAAGAACCCAATGAAAGACGAGAGGACGTCAAGAGGATGCTCTGGACACTGCCCTCGCTATGAATGACCTGTCCATTCTTGTGGACATCTTCAACACTATCAACCTGGCGATGGACCATAAACTGGACCTGTGTACAACTGTCCTTCCTCAGATCAACAAACTGCTGCAGAGCGAACGCCGCATGCAAGGTAAAAGTTACAGATGTTAAAATCTGTAATGCTGATGGGAACCTCATCAGCTGGTTTAAATAACAAACATGTTGCATGAACCTGCCAATAATAGTGTGTGAGTGCTACTAACACTAGTAGCAGTAAAAGTGGGAATATAAATGTCATTTTTTTTACTGGTCGTTGTTTTAGAAGTAGTGTTCTTAATGTTTAAAAAAACATGTTAGGTGACAAACAGCATAAAATGTATGCAGAAAGCTACTTTTTAAAAGAAATATCCATATATGTACAAAACTAAATATATATACACGCTAGCTCTAACCTTCATAATGTGTTACAGGTTCCTAGAAATTGACAAATACAGATGTATATGAAAAAATATATAAAGCAGTCTGGCCTTAAAAATGCTTTATTTAATAGCCTTAGTTTTTCTTTACTCTGTGTTGTAGAGTTGTACTTTGCATGCTTCATCCCTGCTTCAATTAGCATTGAAGTCAGTGCCCTCTTGACATGAGTTGGATCTGCCGTTTATCATTACAGAATGCAAAAAGCTGTAGTTATGGGGGAGACACAGCTTTGCTGAGTGTTGAATACATTACATTTATTCATTAGATGCTTTTATTCAAAATGATTTACAATTAAGGCTTAAAGGATAGGACAGAAAGGTTGCTGCACTGAATGAGTTTGCAGCGAGCTTTTAGTACAGACGGGTCTGAAAATCGTAGTCGTAATTATAGTAACAGAGTACAACACTGGGCAAAATAAATGTTTATCAAATAATAAAAAACATCTAGAAGGCAACAAACAACAAAATACAGATCCAATTTTAAGATGTTTGAATATAATGTAAGCGCATAAACTGTTGATGAAAGACTCATAAAAACTAAATTATAACTGTAAATTAAGCCCTTCAAACGTGGAAACAAATTTCTGAGTAATCTATTTGCATGTCACTCACCCACATACTTCAACAGCTTGTATAAAATCGGCATTTCTGACATCATTAAACAATTTACAGTAATAAAGGTAAAAGTGTTGAAGTGTTAATTTTAAGTTAATTCTGTCTCTATGACTCACCGTATCTTCATCTATCTGGAAAGCCTCATTTCTCTTCATACATCTGTGTACATTTCTTAATCTTAAAACTTTTTCTAAATCTTATATACTATTTATGATTTTTTAAAGAGGCCATTTCACACAAATTTCAGGACTTTGTGGTTATTTCTTAAGTATTAACCAGTAATATTAAACATTTTATATCTCCAAAACGTTAGGAAACACTGATTCACAGACCTTTCAATCTATCTGTGTCAAGATTCGTCAGGCTTCGGGCTGCAACTCACTAATATTCATTATTCAAATTTGCTGGACTCAGATTGGCTAACAAACTAACCTATGAGAGCAAGATATATTGTTTCCTGCCCCGCTGCGCATAGCAACAGCAGACGTTGTGTCTTGTGGTTTGATACGTCTTATGCTACAGCTTTTAGCAGCAGCGTGCTAGGCATGGTTTCAACTACGCGAGCTGCCGAATACTAACGAGCAAAGGAGTTGTGACAAAACAAATACCTGTTTTCACACCCACTAAGAAGGTAAGAAAACCTGTGGAGCTAAAATATTCAACAGAAACCTCAGAAAAACTATTTTTATTGAAATGGAGTCTATCATATACTAATGTTTTAAACTAATTATCTACACTCACCGGTCACTTTATTAGGTACACCTGTCCAACTGCTCGTTAACACTTAATTTCTAATCAGCCAATCACATGGCGGCAACTCAGTGCATTTAGGCATGTACACATGGTCAAGACAATCTCCTGCAGTTCAAACCGAGCATCAGTATGGAGAAGAAAGGTGATTTGAGTGACTTTGAACGTGGCATGGTTGTTGGTGCCAGAATGGCTGGTCTGAGTATTTCAGAAACTGCTGATCTACTGGGATTTTCACGCACAACCATCTCTAGGGTTTACAGAGAATGGTCCGAAAAAGAAAAAATATCCAGTGAGCGGCAGTTCTGTGGGCGGAAATGCCTTGTTGATGCCAGAGGTCAGAGGAGAATGGCCAGACTGGTTCGAGCTGATAGAAAGGCAACAGTGACTCAAATAACCACTCGTTACAACCAAGGTAGGCAGAAGAGCATCTCTGAACGCACAGTACGTCGAACTTTGAGGCAGATGGGCTACAGCAGCAGAAGACCACGCCGGGTGCCACTCCTTTCAGCTAAGAACAGGAAACTGAGGCTACAATTTGCACAAGCTCATCGAAATTGGACAATAGAAGATTGGAAAAACGTTGCCTGGTCTGATGAGTCTCGATTTCTGCTGCGACATTCGGATGGTAGGGTCAGAATTTGGCGTCAACAACATGAAAGCATGGATCCATCCTGCCTTGTATCAACGGTTCAGGCTGGTGGTGGTGGTGTAATGGTGTGGGGAATATTTTCTTGGCACTCTTTGGGCCCCTTGGTACCAATTGAGCATCGTTACAACGTCACAGCCTACCTGAGTATTGTTGCTGACCATGTCCATCCCTTTATGACCACAATGTACCCAACTTCTGATGGCTACTTTCAGCAGGATAATGCGCCATGTCATGAAGCTGGAATCATCTCGGACTGGTTTCTTGAACATGACAATGAGTTCACTGTACTCAAATGGCCTCCACAGTCACCAGATCTCAATCCAATAGAGCATCTTTGGGATGTGGTGGAACGGGAGATTCGCATCATGGATGTGCAGCCGACAAATCTGCGCCAACTGTGTGATGCCATCATGTCAATATGGACCAAACTCTCTGAGGAATGCTTCCAGCACCTTGTTGAATCTATGGCACGAAGAATTGAGGCAGTTCTGAAGGCAAAAGGGGGTCCAACCCGTTACTAGCATGGTGTACCTAATAAAGTGGCCGGTGAGTGTATATAGAAATACATTGATATTTTTTGCTCTTTGACAATATAACCCCACATAAAGCCAAGAGTCTCAAGAGCCTCAGCAGAATAAATCTGTGATCTAACCTAAACAAGGAAATTCTATTGCTGTCAAACAGGTAAAATTAGATTTCACTAATAAAGCTAAAAAATTTCAACAAAGATCATCTGTGTTTGAAATGTTGACAAGCACCAACTCCCACAACATTTCCCTTTTTATCAGGTTGTCAAAGATGCTTTTATTTCCTGTTTGTTTGGGTGAGTAGCTGTCTGAGTTTCAACCCTTGTTCATTATAAGTTGTCGTAAATGTGTTTGAAAAAGGTTTTTTTACCCCTGCCTTTAGACAGAAATGTGACTTGAATCTGAAAATCTTATTTTCTTCAGATGTAAATGTTTTGCACTTTTTATCTTTCAAACATGGTTGAGAGAGGAAGACGTTTCTTCTAAACACTGTATTAAGTGTGAAAATGTCTGCATTAACCTCCATCTTGTTAAATAAACATTTATGAGATGTTCTTCCTCATTTGATCGATGGCCTTAGAAAATGCTTTTATTTAGTTCATGGTCTTCTATATTTAGCATGACACTCTTTTAAAGGCTTGTGGTGATTTTACTTCAGAAAAAATATAATTTAAACATTTGAAAAAGCTGATTCTGGTCTTACAGATTCAAGATCTTTACTTCTTTTCAGCCCTATTGAGCTTCTTTCTTTCTTTAAGCTACAGTCAAAAATGTTCTTATGAACAATGGGTTTGTATGAATCTTCCAGTTCCTACAAAATGTGAAGTTTGTAGACATTTGTGGAGGAGAGCATAGTTTTCTACAGATTTTTTAGGAAGTTGGTACAGCTGCTGCTCAATTCTGCAAGAGCAACTTCAGACATTCTTAAAAAATATTAGGTGATTTTCTGCCATATAGTGGCTGTATAGTTATAGTGTTCTGCGTAAGGGTGCCTTGAAATCTTCCTACAGTCTACTGACAGCCGTTTTACCACAATTCAGTTGTTACCGGATGGTGGCTGTACGGTGCTCCTGTGTGCAACTCACAGCAGTCTCATGTTGTTGTTGTTGGGAAGATCCTATAGCTTTCAGCACACTTTGTTGGGGTATATAAATGGTGGTGATCCAATAACTCTAAAACACTGTTAATTGTCACATGCTAAGAAATTTGTGGGAAATTTTTACAATTTCAAGATGACAATAATGCAGATAAAACTATAACTGCACCTTCTACAGCTGCAGCTACAGAACAAAGAAGAATAAGATCTATAAAACAGCAGGAAAGAATATTTGGAATGACCCTAAATAATGCATGGACATCATTCATTGTTCTTAGGTTGTTCCTAAGGCCTTCCTATGGTGGCTCTAGTAGGCTTCTGTATAGACGCTAGATTGCTACTATGCTGGCTTAAAGGTCCTGTATCATGCAAAATCAACTTTTTTGGAGCTTTTAACCATGTTGTGATGCCAGACTGGTTTTTGGCTTAATATACACATTTCTCAGAAATCCTCCTGAATCCTATGTTCTGAGCTGCTCCACTGTCTCTTGGAAAGCATCTGACTGTAACATAGTGATGTAACAATGTTACACCAGGACCTGCCCGGCGTGTCCACGCTGCCCCTGCAGATTAAACACGCAACAAAGCAATTTATCCACCATTTTATTCAGGCAGCTCAGGAGGCAGCCCTCACGAGGGGGCGGTTGGTGCTGGGAGAGAGATAAGATTTTAGGTAAACCAAGTTATATTTTAGGACAAACAGATACGGATACTATATAAGACCAATGGTAAAATTTTATCATCCCAGATGTTGAAAGCTGTAAAATAGCAGGATACAGGACCTTTAAAGGGGTTTTAAACTCCTCCCGCAACTTACCTCCTCCTTTCACTCAGAAAATGGTTAATTGACTCATGTACAGTATAGACTAAAAGTTTAGACACACCTTATTCAAAGAGAATGAGAAGGTGTGTGAAAACTTTTCCTTCCTTAAAACTTTTAACCCTTTTCTGAGTGAAAGGAGGAGGTAAGTTGAGGGAGGAGTTTGACCTCTTCGCAAACTAATACTAACTAATTTAGTATCACTGAACTAATACTAAAATAAACTTCTAAAAAATTATGTTGCTTTCTGTCTGAGAATCTTACACTTAATTGTTAAATGTATGGCAGAGGATCTTTTTCTTCAAGGTGGATCATCTAAATTATTGGTCCACCAACCTGTCAATCATTCTGATGAAATGTTCCATCATAGTCAGAAGAAAGATTCAGATGATTATAAAGTGACACTGTATCTAGCTTTGTAATGTAAACAGATTCTTTTATTTTGTGTACTTTTAGAGTTGAAGTACATTGAACTGTCAGTTTGGTTGTGAACAAACTTGGTAAAAGATAAAAGAAATTGGAAATTCTCACAAAATGTGACAGCTGTGACACAATTTCTGGTAAGTGCTCAACAGAGACAACATTAACCTGTCAAAATTATTCAGGGATGATGCAAAGAAAACATTTTGCAGAGTTTACTGTAACAAAGTTTGAATTGTCCAAAATGAGACAACTTGCTTATTAAACATTCAATGTATAAGCCTGGTTTTTGAAGCATTACAGTTGGCTACTTTTAAACATATGAATGCTTAGGTTTATCATTGGAGTATCAAATAAAAAAAAGACAAGAATGTCTAGAAACATTTGTTGATGTTTTTGTATGTTCTGTTCCAAACAAGTTCACTAAAGCGCGTCATCTTAACACAAATACACTAGTAAACAGAGCAGAGTATGAATCATGTCTCATTTTGCTTATATAAAAACAAAACTACTGTGTTACTGAAAACACCAAGATTGAAAAAGGTTGACCTTAACTCAAGCCCCCTGGGACTAACTTGATTTCAAGGCACTGTAACCGGCTGCTGCTGCTGCAAAACTAGTCAAAAGACTGAAATGCTAAGAATTTATTTCCCTTCAGGGATCAATAAAAGTTAAAAATCCATTTTGCGTCCGATCTTCTACCCGTATACGTCTACCCCTTTAAATTTCCCCTATTCTGCTCTTTATATTATTTCCTGCATCCATCCGTTAAATCAATTTTGCAGATGCTTCTAGTCAAGATTATAGTATGAAAATCCTTCACAGATTTGTCATGATCTTGAGATTTTGGTGAAAACACACACACACACACACACACACACACACACACAGTGTGGCTTTGAGAGGGTTAGAAGAAGGTGTATGTTGTAATTTATTGCTAAGTGTAGTCCATAAACCATTTCCTTATATCAGAATACGACAGGGGATATTTATCTCTCTCTCTCTCTCTCTCTCTCACACACACACACACACACACCCACACGCCAACAAACACACACAGATCTCAACTCTGCTGAAAAGGCATTCTATTAAAACAAGGAGAGAAGCAGCACCAGTCAAATACACTAGCTCTGAAGTGTGCATGTAAGAGAGAGAGAGCGCAAATAAATTATGAAAATTGTTTCTGACACACTTGCAACCGCTCACGCTCATAAACACATATTTTCAGCATGTTTTCATAATTCTAGAAGTTTTAAATATGCTTTTCAGGTAAGATCTGTCAGAACCGTGCTCATAATTCAATTCAAATGATTTAAATTCACCTGGGACACTCGTGTGTTCACAAGAACTGTATCATTATTAATTTTAAAATAGAAGTATGTTAGAGGGATTCATGCACGAGGGTAAATATTTCAAATTGAAAAGATTTTAAAAAATGGATGTCAATTAGTGAAAGAGGAACATTTTTAAATAAAAACTTTAACAATTGAGTTAATGTGTTGTTTTGTGTATGTTTGCGTGTGTACCCGCTGTCTGTAAAGAGGAACTCGAGGTGAGTCATGTAGACATCCCACAGAGGAACGCCGTAGCGCTTCGCCAGGGACAGGGCGATTCTGTACACGCCATCATCCAGAGTCCTAAGCACAAACAGACACACAAGCAGAGAGGAAGAAAATCATCATCCTGTTAAACCTTAGAGCACAATTCCTCCCACTCACATGCATATGTGATGCTAAACTGCTACAAACTAAATGAAGGACACCTCTCTGACAGAACCAAATCCAATGATGAGCTGCAAACACTCATTTTATATACACTTACTCCGTCAGGCCAAGGATGGTTTCTTTTTTGTAGTCCGAGTCACAGCTGAAGCGCTGTATGTCCACCCCCCGGCCCAATCCCTGCAACACCTGGGCCTGGGTGAAGTCTGTTAGCCGCTCGTTGTACACGTGCAGCTGCCTGATTAACTGCTGCAGCTCCTCCGGCCAGTCGGAATATGAGGACACGTGTCGTGTTACCAACCGAATCAGCTCCTTTGGATCAACCTAAAGACAAAGAGGACACAATTTCATGTTTTTCCAGCTAAGAAGAAAGTGAAACTTGGGCTGCATATTTGTGTGAGAAATAGTGCATGTATATACCGATGTATATTTACTTGAAACGCATACCTTCAAATTAGAGCTGTAACGATTAGGGGTGTCAAATTATTGCGTTAGTTGCGATTAATTAATTACAGCCATATTTGGTGCGTTAAATTCCTTAATCGCATTTATCAAATTTTTTATCTATATTTATCTATATTTACAGTTTCTGCTTTTGAGTTGCTTTTAAATAAAATTGTTTTTTAGTATTTCGGCTTCTTGTGCTGGAGTTGTACAAAGTGATTAATCCAGTGCTTAATTTGTAAATCAAAAGTTACCGGAACGCAAATAGCGCTATGAGACCAGAATTCACTGACTGATACCGGAACGCACACACATACACAACCGTCGGACCAGACCTAGCACTGTGCGCCGGCGCACAGCGGGTGTAAATGGTCAAGCAGGGCTAGAGAAAGTGATGATAAGCCCAGAAGAAGTAAGTTCTACTGCCTTTTTGGCATTTTGATGCCGCTGTTATTTATCCCAACTGGCGCCGTTAACGGATCCTAGCAAACAGTTACCGGAACACACCCTTTCAAAATAAGACCGTTCCCGGCTCAAATTAAGCCCCGGATTAATCACACTCTTAGGTGGACATCTATTGGCTGCTGATTGACTTCCTGTGACGGCAAGGTGAGCAAAAGCGGTTAGTTGGAGACCGGAGAAGTGACAATGGAGGAGCATATGAGAGTTGTCGGTCCCCTGAATAGAAAATTTGCTTTTCAAAAACGTCCCGAAGAAACCATGGATAAAAATAGTGTTTTTCTTAGCTATTCTTAAATGAGATTAAAAATAAGATTAATTAGATTAATTAATTACTGTTTAAAATTAAATAATCTCAACCAATTTTTAATCTCATGACAGCACTAGTAACGATACAACAATGTATCGATGTATCGCGATACAGGAAGCGATATCAGGGTCCAATATCAATAATAACAATACAGTAAACGTGTTGTACTGACCACCGCAAGGCAGAACAACATGCACAAACATTGTATAAAAAAAGGGTTGACATATGTTCTGATTTTTTTGTCACAGCTATCTGCTAGCATTTGATTTAGAACAATTGTAAAGACACACATGCGCAATGGCCCAGTAACAAAATGCAACCACTGATTGCTGCCCTTATCTTATTAACCAATGTTTTGCTTACAAATGGCATTTCTAAGGTGGGATGGGAGTTGCAGCCCACCATGTCTGACCAAAGAAAGAAGAGGAATTAGTTTTAACTGTTGTCACAAATGGAGGACTGTGAACACCTCATACTGTGTAGCTTCTAAAGCTTCAGAGACATAACACTTTAATGAGTCCATTTTCCCAAAAAACTGAACTAATTTCAGGAGACTAAAGGTAGAAGAAGATCTGCTGTCATATAAATTTGCTTCTGGAGACAGTTACTGCTGTGCAAGTTCAATCAGGCAATTTAACACAGTTTTTTTCCCTTCTACATGTCAAAAAATTATGGGTAGATGTTCCAAGAACTATCTTTGCTGCTGTGATTCAGGCCTACGAGGGATAAGAAATTAGACACACATTTAAAACTGAGAGTGTTGAAAGAAAGGTGAATTTTTTTCTCCATCTCTCTCTCATCCCATCCATTCTAATTAAATGAGCTCCTAAATTTCAGTCTTTGGCATCTTATATCATGTTGCCCGGCAGGAGTAGATGGTTTATTTGTTGATCTTATTTGCATAAGGTAATTATGGCTGCTGGAAATGTGTAGCTTGAAACACGAAGGTGTATTTGTCTCTGTGTATCTTCCAGTTGTGCGTTTGTCCCCACATCTTTGGATATGGGCTCAGTTTCAGCCATGGCGACAGATTCACAGTTCAAAAGTACAATAAAAAGAGTTCCAGTTGTAGTTACAAAAGAAAAATCATAAAAGTAAAGCCACTACAGATAAGAAGTCAAAAGTGAAATTCAGGAGATGAGAAGATGAAAGTTTTGGTGGGGACAGGAGGGTAACATGAGCAGGAGAAAAAGAAGGTAAATGTAATCCATTCATTTTCTTCCCCTTATTCAAGGTTTAGTCATGGATGGATCTCACAGAGAGATGTTCAAAAAACCTCCAGAGGGAGGTGACCAGCATGTAACCTGAACCACATCTAGAGACTTCTTTTGACTGGAGGAGGAGGCGAGGCTCTACTGGGGTCCGTCTCCAGAGATCACTTGAAACACCCTGGACTGTTCACCAGTCCATCACAGAGCCAAACAGAGACAAACAACCATTCAGGCACACCACTCTTACACAAGGGACAATGCAGAATGGGCAATTCAACTAACATGCACATTTTTGACAAATGGGAGGAAGCGAGAGAACCTGGAGAAAGTCCATACATGGGAGAACATGTATAGACTCCATGCAAAAAGGGTGTCGAAGCAATGGCATTCTCTTTGTATGAGGTAGTGTTATTTTTATCAGTCTAGTATTAGTTTTAATCCGGTTTCAATTGCACGTGTTAGTTTTTATTTGAGTCAACCTTAACCTGTTTTTATTCAGTGTAGTTGTAGTTGACTATACAGTGGGGCAAAAAAGTATTTAGTCAGCCACCAATTGTGTAAGTTCTCCCACTTAAAAAGATCAGAGAGGCCTGTAATTTTCATCATAGGTATACCTCAACTATGAGAGACAAAATGAGGAAAACAAATCCAGAAAATCACATTGTCTGATTTTTAAAGAATTTATTTGCAAATTATGGTGGAAAATAAGTATTTGGTCACCTACAAACAAATAAGATTTCTGGCTTTCACAGACCTGTAACTTCTTTAAGAGGCTCCTCGGTCCTCCACTCGTTACCTGTATTAATGGCACCTGTGTGAACTCGTTATCAGTATAAAAGACACCTGTCCACAACCTCAAACAGTCACGCTCCAAACTCCACTATGGCCAAGACCAAAGAGCTGTCAAAGGACACCAGAAACAAAATTGTAGACCTTCACCAGGCTGGGAAGACTGAATCTGCAATAGGTAAGCAGCTTGGTGTGAAGAAATCAACTGTGGGAGCAATTATTAGAAAATGGAAGACATACAAGACCACTGATAATCTCCCTCGATCTGGGGCTCCACGCAAGATCTCACCCCGTGGGGTCAAAATGATCACAAGAACGGTGAGCAAAAATCCCAGAACCACACGGAGGGACCTAGTGAATGACCTGCAGAGAGCTGGGACCAAAGTAACAAAGGCTACCATCAGTAACACACTACGCCGCCAGGGACTCAAATCCTGCAGTGCCAGACGTGTCCCCCTGCTGAAGCCAGGACACGTCCAGGCCCGTCTGCGGTTTGCTAGAGAGCATTTGGATGATCCAGAAGAGGATTGGGAGAACATCATATGGTCAGATGAAACCAAAATAGAACTTTTTGGTAGAAACTCAACTTGTCGTGTTTGGAGGGGAAAGAATGCTGAGTTGGATCCAAAGAACACCATACCTACTGTAAAGCATGGGGGTGGAAACATCATGCTTTGGGGCTGTTTTTCTGCAAGGGGACCAGGACGACTGATCCGTGTAAAGGAAAGAATGAATGGGGCCATGTATCGTAAGATTTTGAGTGAAAACCTCCTTCCATCAGCAAGGGCATTGAAAATGAGACGTGGCTGGGTCTTTCAGCATGACAATGATCCCAAACACACCGCCCGGGCAACGAAGGAGTGGCTTCGTAAGAAGCATTTCAAGGTCCTGGAGTGGCCTAGCCAGTCTCCAGATCTCAACCCTATAGAAAATCTCTGGAGGGAGTTGAAAATCCGTGTTGCCCAGCGTCAGCCCCAAAACATCACTGCTCTAGAGGAGATCTGCATGGAGGAATGGGCCAAAATACCAGCAACAGTGTGTGAAAACCTTGTGAAGACTTACAGAAAACGTTTGACCTCTGTCATTGCCAACAAAGGCTATATAACAAAGTATTGAGATTAACTTTTGTTATTGACCAAATACTTATTTTCCACCATAATTTGCAAATAAATTCTTTAAAAATCAGACAATGTGATTTTCTGGATTTGTTTTCCTCATTTTGTCTCTCATAGTTGAGGTATACCTATGATGAAAATTACAGGCCTCTCTGATCTTTTTAAGTGGGAGAACTTACACAATTGGTGGCTGACTAAATACTTTTTTGCCCCACTGTAAGTGAGGCATTTTAGTTTTTATTTTAGTCCAAGAAAACATTTTATTTGTTTAGTTTTAGTCAGGACAATCAATTTACCCTTTTTTGTCAGCAGATAATATTGAACATTTCCGTTTGATCTAAAATTATTTCACACATTTTCTCTCATCTTTTGATGGAACATGCAATTTTAAGGACTACATGACATGTGCATATTTATTTTTAACATTGTAAAAACTACATTTTACAGTTCATTTCAAACTCTTACTAGAAACATAACTATTCTATTTTTTGCAGAAATAACCCTATTTTTACATCACAAAACTCTGACAACCCACAATCAAAACACAACTTTACTTACTTTACTTATATACCACATTTAGGCTAATTTGTGTATGAAAATGTGTGTTAAAGTTGTTTGAATTAAGTGGGGTGTATAATTTTATTTTATCTTGATGTGTTTTAACGTGCTTTAGTTTTAGTTTGTATCCAGGTGTAGCTGCCCAGGTGTTTTGTGTTAACTATACTTCTGATTTCAGCAGTCATACATTAGCTTTAAACATGTATGTCTTGTTTTTCAAACAGCAATGTTCCCGTTGCCTTAGCTATGCTCTTTTGATTCATTTTGGATATTCTTTAACTAGAAAAAAATAAAGTAACTTTGATGTTAACCCAAACTGACCTGTTCCATATGGGTGCATCTTCAAGTTTCTTAGTTTTAGAAAGAATGACAACAAAAGTGTTGGCTCTCCATAAGAGAAGAAAGTCTGTCAAAACAGTGACGGACGGGCCGATGTTTGAAGAACACGACTGAACTAAGACTTTCATGATGAAATACTACTTGTGATTTCTCCCTCCCTCTTTCTGTCATTCATCTACTGTTTGTAATCTTTATTATAGCTCCAACTTCTCTGAAGACTGTTTTCACCAAAACATTCTTTATCCCCTTCCCTCACAACTAAAGAATCTCCAAAATTCCAGCTCCCTTCTAACAAGCTGACTTCAAAGTGTTGTTTTTTTTTTTCTTCTTACTTAATATTCTCAAACAGATGTTATTTCAAAACATCGTGAAAGTCATGTGTACACTTGAAGAAGAAGAATGTACAAATAGTATGTATATAAAAAGAGCTGTTTTAAATGGTATGTGATACCCGGTAGCGTTACGGAAGCTGCAGTTAGCTACAGACTATTTTCTCCATTTCTCTGCTGATGCTTCTTCAGAACTAAAAATGCAGAAATGAAGACTCAGAACATTTTTTAATCACTTTTAACTTCCATTTGCATTTTCACTCTCAATATCACATTTTCCAATATTTGAGCCCCAACTCTGCATCCATCAAAGGTCAGTTTTCTTGTTTAGCTGGACGGTTTTGTAAATAATAAATATACTTTTTTGTTGTAACTTTTTGAGTTATCAAAATTGAATACTTCTAGACTGATGCAAGATTCCTCCTCTGTCTAGTCAGACATACATGGTGCGTTCAGAAGCAAAAGCTTCTATTTGAACATTACCAACAAGTCCCCTGCCACCTATTGTGATTCCCACATACCAGCAATGCCATCTTTTCTATCCAAAAAGGCCTGAAGGACTTGGTTGGTGTCCTGACAGTCTTCTGTGTCCTGTGATTTCAATGGATGAAAGAGGACAGGGACTGTTTTTAGTTTGCAGACCAAGTTTTGGCAGCCGATTCACTGAAGAACTCAAACAGTGTGATATGGCCTACTGGGTCCATACTGTTCAGTTCTGTCTGCAAAGTTGTAAGAAGGATTCAAATGCAAACAATCTTTGTGAGGCAAGTGAATCAAGTAAAACAATAAACTTGGCTGTAAATAAAACAAAAAGTTCTGCACAAGCAAAAAGACTAGAGCACAATGTGAAAACCCAACTGAGATCCGACACAATGGATGCCAACTACCCCACGATACAAGATTAAAAACCACCCAGGAGCCGGATGGTCTCTGTAAAGTCAGCGCAAGGTGTGAATTAAAAATGCAGTGAGCTCCCTATTAAAAGAGACACAAAGTGATGGGTAAACGATGCACAAAACGTCTGTAGGGAGGTCATGGTGGTATAACATTGTTGTAGCAGTGTTTCATGGTCCTGTGATTCCATCACACCTTTAGCACTTTGGTGTGATCTTCTAACATGTTGCTACAAAAAAAATCCTATTACACCTGAATCATAATTTTTATCTATTTGTAACTTAAAAAGACATTTTCCAAATATTTCCAAGCTTACTAGCTTCTCGTCTTGTTTGTCAGACAGTGGCCATCATAGTGTATCGTTCCAGCAAGAGGAGGGTTCACACACACATTATCAACATTAGTTAACTAGGTTTAGATGGTAGCCTAATGTTTCTCCATGGAGAAGTTAAAACAAACATTACCAGTACAGTCTTTACTAAAGGCAAACGTTTGGGTGCACTTTGGGTTTTACAATTTTCTGGGTAAAAAAGAGCTTGACACGTCATATTCAGTGTCTAATATCTGCAAAATGAAAGTCAAGTTCTTTGGAAACGCTTCAAATGCCCGAGCTCACATCTTACACCATCACCTGGAGCTAAAAGAAGCAGAGCAGCAGCAACCACAACCAACTCCTGACCAGCTTGTACTCCACCATGTCAATAAACTTCCAGCCAACTCTGAAATAATGCTTGTTTTATTCTGAAAGACCTCCCCCACCCCCACAGTATTGTAGAAAATGAAGGTTTCAGATTCATAAAGCATAAGACTGAGCCTAAGTATTTCAATCAAGAATCAAGAAATTTTTTAATGAACATTTTGGGGGATTCTGTGGATGAATGTCTATCAACACAGAGAGAACAGTTATTGTGAAAGAGAAAATTCAAACAAAAGTCTTGACAAAAAAATAACCAAAGAAAATTAACACCCAGAGTCTCATCAGCAGTGATGCCAAAACAGAAGCATCTAATACGTCCAGCAATTAATGGTTTACGTTTCGATACCTGGCGTCATGGTCCTAAATGTTTAGAGAGATATCCCAAGAAAGATTTTGGCTGATAAGCAATAATTACTCATTGTTGCATCAGTCATGATCTTCGAGGAAAACAAAAGACCACAAATTTTTAAAAAAGCAAATACAAGCTTTATAGATTAACCTTGTATTTAACATTCTTTACACACAAAAACAAAACAGAACATGGACGTTCAAGAGAAGTCAGCATGCTTTTACCTCTAGTAACCATCTTAATGAGTTGTATTTATGCCATGCCTAACACCTAACTTCACAGTCAGTGGCCTCATTAGCACTAATACCGTTATGGAGTATAGAGTATGTGCACATAATTAGTAGGAAGGCGATGAGGGAACGAAACAGGCATAGGTTGTAAGGGACTAATCACTCCATAAACAAGCTTGGCTGCACTGTGGGTCATAATACAGCATGAAGGGGACTAATCACAAAAAAAAACATGAGAATGAGGAACAAGTTGTTGCAATCGAAGCCATGGATTTTATTAGAGGTTTGGAAACTACTTTGTCGGAGACATTTCCAGTCAACTGTGACTGGTATGAGCATATTCTTTAAATGAGTGGTTTTCTGTAGTTACTCCACAGTTCAGGGCTCATATGAGTAAAATATTAACTGCTAATGATTGTGGCCTAAGAGTGCAATCTGTACAAATGAACAGTTTCTACAAAAATAAAATAACTGGAGTCATAGAGCCTCTGTGATTGGAGCAAGCAACTACATTATTATTATTGTGATCAGTTCAACACCAGGTTGGTGGCTCATTGGTCCAAGTTCGGCTTGCACAATCAGCATTTTGAATCCTGATGCAGCTATTAAAAAAAACTCTACACTGATTGTAAGGAATGGAAAATGCCTCTAAATTATTTTATTTTTGGATAAAAAACACTTTCATCTCTCCAGTTTTTTGTGCTTTTTGAAAATCCTAAAAACTTTACATTTGGACCACTTTTGAATTTGGATTGATTCGATCTGAGTTAAAGAGCACCTTTGAATGATTCCTGTCCTGAAACTTAATATTGGATTGAGATGTGAGAAAAATCAGGGCTTTAGTTTCCCCTCAGGAAATACTGTAAAACCAATCATGTTTGTGTATAATGTGCATGCTTTAAACATACAGTAGCACGGTGATTGTTAACCATCAGTACTCAGTACATGAGAGTATAAAAACTACAGGGAAATGTGGCAAAATCTCCATATTTTGACAAAGCAGCATCATCTTGACAGCTCCAGTTACACACTGGAACACGTAAACTACTCAGGAAAAACTCAACACTGAAAAAAATTCTTGGTCCTCAAAACAATTAAAAATATATAGAAATTTTTTGCAAAATGAGTTAAAGTCACAAAGATTTACAACAAAGTGCACCAGTGTTTCACAAATGAGCACTTTCGTCACTATAATAAAAAGCTCTGTTGCAAGCAAGTGGAAAAGGGCTTATTATGCCTTGGGGAGTAATAGAAACCCAGCGTCCGTGTCGCCGAGCTATAAGTTGCTCCGTCATGCCTGAAAGCAATAATCAGATGGGAGAAAAAAAACAAAAAACACAACACAGACTTTGAAAGTCAACGTTGGGCAATTGAATCTAAAATAATCCAAGAAATGAATGGAAATGCAACAAAGCTGAACAACTAAATAACTAAAACATATTTACTGGAGAAATGTTTTAAATCACCATTAACCTCTTCATGTAATACTTTCCTTCTAATCTTTTAATTGTTTAATATGGTCTTGACTGAAGGTTCTTTGGATGTTCTGAAGGTCTTTTAATGTATTTCTTCTGAATTTGGCTGCGTTCTTAGACATTTTCTCTCTAGTCCTCGACAATAACAACATACTGCGCAACCTTTGCTTAAATAATAAGAAAGTTTGGGACAAAAGAAGAAGAAAGAAGATCAAATCCAGCAGATGCCTGAAACAGGACCTCAGAGATGCACCATCTTTCAGCTGATCACAGATTTTCAACTTCATATTTTTTGGGTATCACCGTGTTGGTGCTAGGTCTACATAGAGGTGCAGTGTTGCTTTGCAGCTAGAAGGTCCATAGTTCAAAACCAGGTCAGGAACTTCAGCATGGAGTTTTCATGTTCTCCAAGAGCATGCTTGGGTTTTCTCTGGGGGCTCCAGCTTCCTCTCACCAACCAAAAACATGCATCAAGTTAACTGGCAACTCTAAATTATCCCTATGTGATTGTTTGTCAATATGTGGTCCTATGATAGTGTGACCTTCTCCAGGTGTGAACCCGACTCTCGCCCAAAGGCCGCTGGAGATAGGCACCAGCTCCCTGCGACCCTGAACAGGAAGAAGCAGGTTCAGAAAATGGATGGATGTACAGAAACTGACAGACTGACCTGTTGGTACCAGAATACCTTCTGTGATTGTTATAAATATGTTTTCTATAACTAAACAAAAGGATTGGGACAAGTTGCTAATAACAAAGATCCCATTTGTCTCCTTGCTAAACCAACTCTTACATGTTGACACAAAGTTGGTTCATCCCTTCAATTTAAGTATGTTTTAAGTCTAAATGTTTTTAAAAATGAAATTAAATGGCACAACAAACCAATCTGAAAACTAAGTATTGAAGTAAAAACAAGCAAAAGTGCAGCTAAAAGCTAAAAAGAGAGAAAAAGCAACCTTCAAAACTTTTGATTTGGACAACCTTAAATCATTTTTTAAAAGCCTGGATCTTTGGAAGAAATGAAGCATCAAGACTTTTACAAATTACAATCAGATGTAACAATCAGAGTGTCTGAGGCTAATACATTTTCAAAACAGCTGATTTTCGTCTGAGGATACTACACTCACCGGCCACTTTATTAGGTACACCTGTCCAACTGCTCGTTAACACTTAATTTCTAATCAGCCAATCACATGGCGGCAACTCAGTGCATTTAGGCATGTACACATGGTCAAGACAATCTCCTGCAGTTCAAACCGAGCATCAGTATGGGGAAGAAAGGTGATTTGAGTGACTTTGAACGTGGCATGGTTGTTGGTGCCAGAATGGCTGGTCTGAGTATTTCAGAAACTGCTGATCTACTGGGATTTTCAAGCACAACCATCTCTAGGGTTTACAGAGAATGGTCCGAAAAAGAAAAAATATCCAGTGAGCGGCAGTTCTGTGGGCGGAAATGCCTTGTTGATGCCAGAGGTCAGAGGAGAATGGCCAGACTGGTTCGAGCTGATAGAAAGGCAACAGTGACTCAAATAACCACTCGTTACAAACAAGGTAGGCAGAAGAGCATCTCTGAACGCACAGTACGTCGAACTTTGAGGCAGATGGGCCAGACGTGGACCAAACTCTCTGAGGAATGCTTCCAGCACCTTGTTGAATCTATGCCACGAAGAATTGAGGCAGTTCTGAAGGCAAAAGGGGGTCCAACCCGTTACTAGCATGGTGTACCTAATAAAGTGGCCGGTGAGTGTATATGTGAGGTATTTTTCCACTTGACCATTCTTAAAATAAATACATTAAGTTTGCAAACTATGTTTCCTTCTTGTAGTTTTAGCAATTAGTTTTAACAACATAGCACAGAAGAGAATAGTTTGTGCAGAAAATTGAAAATCTGCAAAAGAAAAGTGAAGCAAGTACCCAAAAAAATGGAATAAAATTTTCATCTGTCTCTCAGCAGGGAAATTAGTGTTGTAGAAGCAAAGTGATACAAAATACAGGAGAATAAAAAGATAATGACAAGAAATAATGTACAAAAATAACCCCACAATAAAGAGAAAAGAAAATAAGAGTGAGGGATAAGAAATTATAAATCATATTGTCTGATGGTGAAACTTTGTTGAGAAATTCATATAAACGCTTTTTGTTTTCAATTTCTTTCCTTTGTGTATGTGTATTTGTGTGTGTGTGGGGGGGGGGGGTCATCTTTCCAGAGCTATAATAATAATAAACACATTTCCCCTGTTCACTTTCTTATTAATTTGCAGACTGATTATTATTTGCGATACTTCTATACAAACAGCATAAACTGAAAGGAAACATATGGACTAAACTGCATTTAATACATGGGCTTACATATAGTTTATTCACATTTATCTCAGATAAATAATCCTTAGTAAATACTGTTAAAACAGGAAGGTATAAAAGACTGTAGAAAAGCATGAAAACAAACAAGCACGATGACATAAAAGCTCTGCCAAACTAAAAGCCTGTTCAAATAATAAAAAAAAAACATCTGCCATTCCTTTTTAAATGAATCAACACAATTAATGCAAGGTAAAAACTAGGAAAGACTCATTCTACAGTCAAAGTGCACTTACTCAAAAATAAAAAAATAAAAAATCTATCTTTTAGGAATTGAAATGAAGTGTGAAGAAACCACCGAAACTCTGTGACCTTTAAAAACGGTAGGTGTTACAGCGTAACGCCTCGGTCTGATCCGAGGTGTAAGACGACCAAATTTAAAACAAAGAGCTTTTTACACCTAAAAACAAAAGGTTTTCGGTTCAGGTAAATGAGCAAAAAGGTCTTATTTAACAAGGCATAACATAAATTCAACTCCAAATCAGTTTGTGTACTAATACAGCAATTATTTGCTGTGTGTGCCAAGGTTTTAGCAATTGTGCTATTCTATTTAAAAGCTTCAATGTCAAAAGGTGATGACAAGTGCATATCAGTTCTAATTTAACAAGGACGTTAGTCGTGTAACTGATGTCTTAGTGAATCTCTCAAAGAGAAGGAAGATGACTAAATTCTTGCAGGATACTGAAGAATGAATATTCCAACAATGGCACATTACTGAGATTGACATTTATAAAAATCTATGTGGTATAGTGCCTTTAATGTGTTATTATGTGTAAAATACATTTTTTATGACTGTGTTCTTACTGAATAACATGATTTAGAAGCAAATTATCTGAAAACGTCCTTGGTCCTTGTTTTTAATATTCCTTTTTAGGCAACTGCAGTTTGAAAATCAAAACAATGCATCTGCAGAATGCTTAAAACATAAAAACATGCTGCTCACCGAGGCTTTAAAAACACATCAAACACCTTGAGTAAATCCTCCAAGGGTTCTGTTTCTATTTGCAACTAGATGATTTCAGGGGCTTGAGTGTTTGGTGTCTTTTTGCCTGCGTATGAAATTATGTGATAGTCATGAGAGAATTGAAAGAGCATGAGAGTTATTGAGACAGTGTTACTGCTCTTCAAGTAGAAAGCAGGAAACACTCAGAGACAGCTTGACATGCCACAACACACACATGCGCACACACACACACCATTCCCTGTCACAGGAAACCAGATCTTACACCAAAATGTACACAACCATGCTAGCCTGCAGTGATAGTTAAGACTCGACACACATGTAATATGCAGATGGTTCATGCACATACGGTACTGCAAAAAACTAATTGCCCCCTAAACCTTAGTAACTGGTTGTGCAACCTTTGGCTGGAACAACTGAGTTCATTTGCAATCACTGGCAAAGAGTCTTTCAAATCTCTGAGAAGGAATTTTGGCCCACTCTCATTTCCAGAATTGTTTTAATTCAGCACCGCTGGAACGTTTTTGAGCGTGAACAGCCTGTTTAACACCATGCCACTGACTTTCAATGAGATTTTAATCTAGTTTTGACTAGGATGCGCTACCCTTTTTTTCCCCCTTTCATTCTTGGGCCTTTTTGGAGCCATTGACACGTCGGTGTTCTTTACATCATCATTTGGGTGCGTAATCCAAATGTGCTTGAAATTAAGGTCATAAACTGACTGGCCAGACACTCTCCTTTAGGTTTTTTCTGATAGATGGATAGTAGAACCCATGGTTCCACCAATTACAGCAAGTCATCCAAGTCCTGAAGCAACAAAACAGCCCCAGACCATCACAATACCACCACCATGTGTGACTGGTTGTCTGAAATACAGTGGAGTTTTACTCCAGGTGAGACGGGATGTACACCTTCATAAAAGGTTAGCTTTTGTCTCATCAGTCCAAAAAAACTTTTTCTGAAAGGTTTTGGTGATCAGCAAGATATCTTTTAGCAAATGTGAGAAGGGCCTTTGTGTTCTTTTTGATCAGCTATGATTTTTGTCTGGGAACTGTCCCATGCTGCCATTTTTGCCCCCAGTCTCTTTCCTATTGTTAAATGCTGAACAGTGACCTTAGCTGAGGCTTGTTGTTCTGGGTTCTTCTGTGACCTCCCAGATGAGACACTAATGTGCTCTTGGAGTAATTTGAGTTGGCCACTCCAGGAAAAATTCTTACTGTGGAGTCCCAAAGACGCAGAAATGGCTTTGTAACCTTCGTCCAAACTGACTTCATGTCTCATCTGTTCTTGTATAAGGGGCAATTACCTTTCCACAATGGGCCAGTTTGGTTTGGACAACTCTTAATAAACAAAATCACTTACAAACTGCTTTTATTTTATATGTTAACATGTGTTTACTGATCTGAGACATTTAAGTGTGTCAAAACAGCAAAAACAGAAGAAATCTGCAAGAGGACAAATACTTTTCACAGCCCCATGTGTGCATTAGAACACATTCGAGTAAAAATACATATTTTTCTTCTGCCAACCTTATTTGCAATGCAAAGCAGAGTGTGTATAAAACATAGATACACACTGTCATACTTATCTGAAATTAAATATCACAGAATGTCAAATGTATGCCCTTAAAAGATTTTAAAAAAGCTAGCCAGCGTTGGAAAGGATGAGAGAAATGTTTAAAGCATGTAAGATAACAGTGTGAAGGGGGAGACCGAAGATCTGACAAGAGCCAGAAAGGCTGAACGGGGAGAAAAAGACACTAAACAAAGAATAGAAGAAGTGCTGAATGATAGCAGAAAAAGTTAACATAAGATAATGAAAAAGAAGCATCAAGAAGACAAAATTAACTGTCACACCAGCAAAGCAAACTACTTAAGGGTGCATTAAAAAAAACATCTACATCTTCAGGATGTCTAATGATGCGTGCGTCTTGTACTAGTTTGTAGTTTCTTAGCCCAGTATTCTTTCATTTTTACTGCATGTGTAGATCTAATCAGTTGGTGTTCATGCTGCACACTTAAAGTTAAAATCATTCTATACTCAAACTGCATGAATAAAAGCACCATGATCTCTGCATGCTATGAAAATCACTGAGCACTAGTTAAATACTGTTAGCTGCTGTTGCATTTACCATTTAATCCCTAAAGAATCCATGATAATGAATGGAAAGCAAACTGAACTAAAGACTTTTGAGTAGTCCAACTTTTTTTGGTTTTTGCCTAAAAACAGACTGGACACTTGTTTATGTTTGTCTCATCATTAAAACTTTTTCATTTAATATCTGAAGGTGTTTTGTTTCCTTTTATTAAAAATTACATCGAATGCTTGATGTTTGATTTGCCTGTTTCAAAGACCTTTACATCTTTAACGGCAATAAAAAGTAAATAAAATGCTTCAAATTGATATGAAGAACATATTTTTTGCTTTGTATTAATAAAGATACTTTTTTAAATTTACCACTCAAATTGAAAAGGTAAGTGAAAAAGTATCAGCCATGTTGTGATGTCATCGTTTGAACTGGTCTCAGCCTAGTCAGTGTTGGTANTACAGTGGGGCAAAAAAGTATTTAGTCAGCCACCAATTGTGTAAGTTCTCCCACTCAAAAAGATCAGAGAGGCCTGTAATTTTCATCATAGGTATACCTCAACTATGAGAGACAAAATGAGGAAAAAAAATCCAGAAAATCACATTGTCTGATTTTTAAAGAATTTATTTGCAAATTATGGTGGAAAATAAGTATTTGGTCACCTACAAACAAGTAAGATTTCTGGCTTTCACAGACCTGTAACTTCTTTAAGAGGCTCCTCGGTCCTCCACTCGTTACCTGTATTAATGGCACCTGTGTGAACTCGTTATCAGTATAAAAGACACCTGTCCACAACCTCAAACAGTCACGCTCCAAACTCCACTATGGCCAAGACCAAAGAGCTGTCAAAGGACACCAGAAACAAAATTGTAGACCTTCACCAGGCTGGGAAGACTGAATCTGCAATAGGTAAGCAGCTTGGTGTGAAGAAATCAACTGTGGGAGCAATTATTAGAAAATGGAAGACATACAAGACCACTGATAATCTCCCTCGATCTGGGGCTCCACGCAAGATCTCACCCCGTGGGGTCAAAATGATCACAAGAACGGTGAGCAAAAATCCCAGAACCACACGGAGGGACCTAGTGAATGACCTGCAGAGAGCTGGGACCAAAGTAACAAAGGCTACCATCAGTAACACACTACGCCGCCAGGGACTCAAATCCTGCAGTGCCAGACGTGTCCCCCTGCTGAAGCCAGGACACGTCCAGGCCCGTCTGCGGTTTGCTAGAGAGCATTTGGATGATCCAGAAGAGGATTGGGAGAACATCATATGGTCAGATGAAACCAAAATAGAACTTTTTGGTAGAAACTCAACTTGTCGTGTTTGGAGGGGAAAGAATGCTGAGTTGGATCCAAAGAACACCATACCTACTGTAAAGCATGGGGGTGGAAACATCATGCTTTGGGGCTGTTTTTCTGCAAGGGGACCAGGACGACTGATCCGTGTAAAGGAAAGAATGAATGGGGCCATGTATCGTAAGATTTTGAGTGAAAACCTCCTTCCATCAGCAAGGGCATTGAAAATGAGACGTGGCTGGGTCTTTCAGCATGACAATGATCCCAAACACACCGCCCGGGCAACGAAGGAGTGGCTTCGTAAGAAGCATTTCAAGGTCCTGGAGTGGCCTAGCCAGTCTCCAGATCTCAACCCCATAGAAAATCTCTGGAGGGAGTTGAAAGTCCGTGTTGCCCAGCGTCAGCCCCAAAACATCACTGCTCTAGAGGAGATCTGCATGGAGGAATGGGCCAAAATACCAGCAACAGTGTGTGAAAACCTTGTGAAGACTTACAGAAAACGTTTGACCTCTGTCATTGCCAACAAAGGCTATATAACAAAGTATTGAGATTAACTTTTGTTATTGACCAAATACTTATTTTCCACCATAATTTGCAAATAAATTCTTTAAAAATCAGACAATGTGATTTTCTGGATTTTTTTTCCTCATTTTGTCTCTCATAGTTGAGGTATACCTATGATGAAAATTACAGGCCTCTCTGATCTTTTTGAGTGGGAGAACTTACACAATTGGTGGCTGACTAAATACTTTTTTGCCCCACTGTATGTAACCAAACAAAGAGAGACAGAGATTTCAGTTAAAATTAAATGATATTTCCCAAGAAAATGAGTTTGTGTTTGAATATTTGGGATTACTGGATTAAGAATATTTGTTAAATTCTGTCTCATTTTGTGTTTAGAAGCTGGATGATGCTCCTGTGAAACGTTCCTCAGATGATGTTCAGATGTAATCAATTTATGAAGAAAACCGACTTTCATTAAAAAGTCGAAATCATCTGATGTTCTTTCTCCACCTGGGTTCTCATACGTTCTCTCTGAGCTGAATTTACACACTGTCCTCAACTAGATCTCCTGCTGTCAGCGTCATGCTGTGTTCTCTCTGTGTGCTGTAGTGGTCGGCTAATGGCGGCCTATCATCAAGGTTCCACTCCCATTGTTGATGATAGCTTTAATTATCAATGTGGGCTATTGCTAATTAGCTACATGTAGCAAATTACACAGTCTTCTTTTATGAACAAAACTACAGACAAACCTAGTGTAAAACCAAGACAAACATTCATGTGGTTCATCCAATGACATCACATGCTGCTTGGGGAAAAATGTCAAAATGGCACGCTCAGTCAGGGGTTGGTAAATTTAAAACTTGGTTAAAGGTGCAATATGTAAGAATTTTACAGTGAAATACTCACACAACAGTCTAATGTCCCACTGATGTTGAAAATAAAGTCACATTGTAACAGATTTTGATCCGTTTCTGTCATTTTAAAAAACATTGCTACTGGATGGAATACTTGTTTACAATAACTATTCCATGTCCAGACTTCCTGGTTTCATAGTGAATCACATGTGAGCCTGCACGGTTGCCAAGTCTTCAACACAAGCAGCTGCAATTTCACAACAACCAGCAGCAAAAAGTAAAAGAAGCAGCCCTGAGGTAACTTGTAGTAAATCTAAGAAACCACCACATCCTTCCCAAAACCTTAACAAATTCAAGAAAAATAAAATGAGGATCAACACTGGACCTGGCAACCCAGCAGAAAAATCAGGGAAGGGAGGGGGGGGGAGGCTGAGAGTGAATGTTGTTTTTTTTCTACACGAACTGGGGGACTCTGATTTGACCACAAGGTCTAATTCTTACATACTATACATTTGGTTGGGAAATATCACCGTTCTTGTTTTTTTACAGATCCCTAAATCATAAGTTTTTTAAGCTTTAATGTTGCATATTCTGTCAAAATCATGTCAGATACACTTTAACATGATGTTGATGTTTTACCTTTTATAATACGCATTGTACCTTAAACTGACAGACAAATACATTTCTGAAGAGATGTCAAGAGTTTGTAATTGAAAAAAGGAGAATTTTAATAAAACTGAATGAAAAAAGATGAGTGAATGGACTAAAGACTCTTTTTTTTATTTAGCTTCAAACACCCTAAAAGTTGCCACAATGTCCTTCATACAGCGAAAAGACGACAAGGCCTCAAACACAAACTACAAAAAGTAATAATTCTACTTCTGTCAACTAAAATAAGAAAAGGAGAAGAAAGAAGAAGTAAACAGAAAAGGAAAAATAAAGGAAGAAGCTTTAAAAAAAAGAAAAAGTATAGAAAAGAAGAGGAAAGACTGCATGTATATATTTTAAGTTAATGGAGTTGAACTTTACTTGAGGCGGGAGGTTGGGGAGCGATTACTGCCATTAAGATGCAGGAAGGAAGGATGTGAGTGTCCGTGTGTGAAGATGTGTGTGTAGCATTGATTGTAACTTGTTAGTGCACTTGTGTGAGTAGGGATGTGTGTGAGCATGCATGTCTGTTTCTACCATGCTGACCTTGAATGTCAACCGGGACACACTTATCCACTTCTGCTGGCCTCTTTGAACTTTTTTCAACATTTTACCTTCTTGCTTTTACCTGAACTAAAACACGAGAGGTTCAGTCCACTCAAGAAAAAAGGTCAGATCTATTTCCTGCTTTGTTCTATGCCAATCAGACCCGACCATCTCTGCTGCAGCCTTGTTTTCTCCTTTCATGCTTCTGTATTTTTCTCTCAAAATCTTAACTAATGTGTCTCACAATCGTTAGAAAACTTAAACTTAAAAATATAAAATTTATTAGTTTATATTTTAAAATATCATGCTGAATGTTGGGTTCTTTTTTAAACTCATCCATTTCTATTCACTATAAATAGCCAATGTCTTGCTGTAAGAATAAAATCTCTATTTTAGACTAAATAAAGCAACCTAATGTTCCGATTACGCACGCAGCAATGGCCAATAGGCATGCAAACTGTAATGTCATCAAAGAACTGTAACTTTTTATTCTTGAGACTGACACATGATTGCATCTTATGGAAATTTGCAAATTGAAAAATGTAGTTCCTGAAGAAAAATACCAACATTAGAGCTTAAATAGCAACAGAAAAAGTTTTTATAATGGTAGTATACAATTATGGGGATTTATACACTCTTAAACTGTTCTTTGGTACTGATAAGTTGTCTGTGGACAAGAAAATGCTTGAAGATTTATGCTTAAGCAAGAAATAATGTGAGAATATTTACAATTAAGACGTGATTGATTTTTTTACAGTTTTCTAAAACAAGGTAAAACAAACAACAACAACAAATGACTTCCTCAAAAATCTACCATCCAAGAATATAAATGCCCAAGGTTGTATTTTGCTTTTATGATTTTGTAATTTGTGATTTTAGACAGCGTGGTCAGTGATGGCTGGTATAAGTGGGCTAGTAGGGCTAAGCCCTCGCCTCAGTTTGGAAAAATAAAATGTAAAAATATACAAATAAAAGTGCATCACATTTTGTAAAATGTACACAACTGGTGCCCCGCCACCTTAAGAAAACTGCAAAATCTCTCCAAAGGGCTAAACTATCACAGCCCAAACAGCCCCCGATATATTCAATGCAGTTAGTGGTATGAATTGATTGACAACCACGCCTCCTCCATTCGCTGCTCATTGGGGTTTATTCTGTTCAGCCCCGTGTCAGACCAAGGCATCAAGCTTTAACCAATTACAATGGACAGTGTGTGGTTTGTGGGTGTGGTTTGGTGTAGACAGAGTAGGCACAATGGCAGCAGCGAGGAAAAGTAGAATAAATTAGATTAATTAATATCTCACCAATTTTCATCAACGTCTCTGGAAGACAAAATGGAAGTTAAGAGGTTGGGGGCGGATAGACCAACTGATATACAAATCCAACAAAAGAAAAGGCCAAAGTTTTTCTGTGACCTGGTTTTAGTAAAAGGACTAGCTAACAGCAAGTAGAGCTGGAAAAAATCTTTTTTCTGAGTCTAAACTACAGCATTTTAATTTAAGTCTGTTAGCCCACCTTATAAATATAACCATTAGCTGCCACTGAGTGTGATATATAGGAATTTTATTGACAGTCAATGAAAGGGACAAACAAACAAAAAAAAATTCCAAAAGGCAAAACTGGTTTTTGGGTGTGCATAATTTAGCTAAGTTAACTTTAAAGAGGCCATTTCACAGAAATTACATGACTTTGTGGTTATTTCTGAAGTATTAGCCTGTAATATGACACATTTTATATCTGAAAAAAATTAGGAAACAGTGATTAACAGACCTTTCAATCTGTCTGCGTAAAGTTTTGACTGGCTTCGGGCTGCAACTCATTAATATTCATTATACGAATTTGCTGGACTCAGATTGGCTAACAAACTAGCCTATGAGAGTAAAGTATACTGTATCCTCCCCCGCTGTGCATGGCAACAGTGCACCAAGTCTCTTCCGGTTTGATACGTGTTTATGTTAACAGCTTTTGGCCAGCTGCATGCTAGGTGTGGTCTCAACTGGAGCTGATGAATACTAATGAACAAAGGAGTTGTGAAGTAACAAATACAGGCCGTTCAAACTTGACTTGGGTGTTATCACCACCTGTGTAGTTTAAGAGATAAAAACTGACCTGTTTTCACACCCACTATGAAGGTAAGACTACCTGTGGAGTTAAAATATTCAACAGAAACCTCAGAAAAACCATTTTTAATGGAAGGGCCTCTTTAAAAAAAAAGTAATTTGACAGCTGAAGTACCACTGCTCATGTTAGTATTCCATTTGTGATATTTTTTTATCTTTCTCTCTTTATAGTTTTGTTGTTAATGATGAATTGCAGCAATTTGCAGATGACACTCTCATTTCTATCTCTATATATCTGTGTTGTAGGTTGTGAATTAACCTGCTAATCTGTGAAATCCTTGAATTTTTTTCAATGTTTAAAATGGTGAGATCTCAAATTTTAATCTATGTATTAACAATGTTTATCTTGTTTGTTTACAAGTAATACACTCATGATAAACCCTTACATCCATAACATGTTTTTGCATTAATACAACCTCATTGTAAACTGAAAATATTTGTTATCTTATGTACAGATAGATTAGAACCAATTTGTACTTTTTCTTATTACATGCAGTGATTTAACAGACAAAGAACAACTTCCATCAAATCTTCTTTTAGTACAAATGTAGTTTTGTATCAAATATTACTCCATTTTCACAGGATGTGTCAAATTTACTGCATTCATGACCAATCAGAGGAGAGGAGGTGATGTGAATAAAAGACTATAAATGGTTATCATTTCTGTACACTATAAATTCTAAAGATTTCTAGCCCAGGCATGACAAGCCAGATGGTTAATTACATCCCCTTTTACGCAGGATGGCAAAAAACGATAGATCCCCAAGTGGTTTGACAATGAAAAATTCTGTGTGAATTCAATTGTGACTCTGCAATGCTTCAAGTACTCTCCAAATTGAGTTTTCCCTATTTTTTCCATGTCACTGAGAAGTTCTTCAGTGTTGCAAGTTTGTAAGAAGAAACTTCCACAATCACAACAAGCCCCAGGCCCCACGGTGGCATGTGTCATGATGTAGCGGTGTGCTTGAAGACCCTACAGAGACCCTTCATGTTCTGGCCGAGTTGTGAAGGTTTGTCAGTCAGTGTAAAGGAGGATTTACAAAGATTCATTTTCTAAGTCCAAAAATGAAAAAATAAATAAACCCAAAAAGAGCATAAATCATCTATCTAACATTTATAGCCCCATTTTAAAAACCTAAGAGGCTGTGTAAAATGTAAAACTAATAAAAACTTATACAGTTATATTTTATTCCCAATAGAAAACAAACAACACATCAGATTTTGACACAGGGAAATTGTTGCATTTTATAGAAAATAGGAGCTCATTTTGAATCTGATGTCAGCAACACGGCTCTTAAAAGTTGGAACAGTGTGATGTTTATCACGGTGTAGTATCTCCTTTTCTTTTAACATCTGTCTGTAAACATCTGTGAAATGAGGAGACCACCTGGTGTTTTAAAAGAGGAATGTTGTTCCATCCTTGTCTGATGCAGGATTCTAGCTGCGATTCGTCAATGACCTTTGACCTTGTCCATTGTACGTGGAGATTCACCTGATTGTCTGAATCTTTTGATAAAATTATTCACAACAGATGGTGGAGTCTTTGCAATGAGGAACATGTTTACTTAAAGGAACTTAAGGCAGCTTTACAAAATCTGACTCAGTGCTGCCGCGACAGGCGCTGTGGGTAACTGCAGCCACCAGCCAAGCCGGCACGGGAGCGCGCACAGACACTTTACAGACTGTTCGTCTTCACAGCACTGCACCGGGGAGGCTAACATACTTCACGTCAGGTCTCTCCACTCTGTTATTTGATTTGATCTCATCATTTTCATACTGTATCAGGCTCTAAACACGACCTATAATGTTTTCTCACCTGGTCACAAGGAAATGAGCCATGTCAGCATCCGTTTTCACTCCCAAATGCAGCTGAAGTTCCCTCCATGAACCGAACGCATATCCAATATTTATGCGGATGCCTGCCCGGCTTCGGTCATATTTTTTTTAGACTCACGAGATGCCGCTGATAAAGTCTTTTTTTTTCTTCGTGGTGCCACTTTTTTGGGGGGTGAGAGTGGATGCAGGTCGTTTGATGGCTGCAGAAACATCCATAAGTATACCTTCAGTGTCTGAATCCAAGTCCACGGTGGCCATGTTCTTCCTGTTCAAGAGCTGTCGGCAACGCGCCTGCAGCGTCAATTTACGTCACATCACTACAACTGCGCGGGAAAGTCGGACGTCGAACTGCAGCGCATTATGTAGCACACAGCGTTTCCAAGGCAACAGACATATATGCGGATGGCCTCGTTATTTTGGGTTTTTAATGCTTCATGACCCATTAGCATTGAATAAACTGGAAATGCATGTGTAGTTTTTCACAAATCTTGCCTTAAGTCCCTTTAAAGCAGAACTAAGTAAGTTTTGCTCTCGCTCTCCCCCTACTGGTCCCCTGTGAAAGCTCACTGTCGTAACGTTCCCCCGCCGCCGCCGCAGACCCCCCCCCTCACCCCCTCCACCCCGCCGCCGCCCCCCCAACAACAACGCGCAGAGAACGCTTTTGCAAGAAGAAAGAAAAACAAAACCAAGAAAATGTCTCGACAGGTGAGTATTATTGTCATCTTTGCGCTCCTAAGGGTGGCGTTGCTAACAACGGCAAGGGCTTCATGCTTGTATTTATGTACGTGAGTGTGAGTGCCGTAAAGCAGGTTTGTTCTCGCGAGATTAGTCGGGTCCGATCCACTGAAAGTTGCAAGTGCTGCTTTCAGGACACAGACCCCAGAGGGAGGGGAGGGACCCACGAATCACCCCGCCAAGTCCTTGTTTACCCCCACAGGGACTCTAGAAAACATTTATTGAGGTGAAAAAACTTACTTAGTTCTGCTTTAAAGGAGAACGCCCGTTTTTTGCAATTGGGGCCTTATTTATTCTGTGAGATGTGTTTTACTCGTCATCAGTGGTACTTTTTTGCGATTCGGATTCGTCTCGGAGATTTTTGATTCACACGGCAAACACCTAAACGCCAATAAACAAGAGTCGGTTGGGCCTGCGTTCGCCGACCCTAAATCGGTTTAAAATCAGTTCAAATCCGTTATTTTTTTAATCTGGCCATTTAGATACTCTATTGTTTATTCCGTTCCAGTGCCATCTTGAATCCTGTGCTCATAGAAATGATATTTTTTACAGTGACGGGAGAGTGACGTCATCTCTCCGCGCGCCCATTCATTTATTCATTCTCCTTTAATGTTTCAACAGTTTTTAATCCTGTATTTTTACTTTTTGCCAGATTAATGAACTTCTGCCCATCTTTACATCTGAGAGACTCTGTCTCTCTGAATTGCTACTTTTATACTCACTCATGTTACTGAGCTGCTGCTACTGAACCTAAATAGTTGTCAAATGTTCCTCCAGTTGTTTTTGAATTTTACTAGTTACTTTTTGAGTCTTTTGTTGACTCTAAAATGTTCTACCTTTTTCAAGATGTGTTGCTGCCATCTAATTCAAACTGAGCTCATGTTTTCTAAAACATTTTCAATACCTGATGTTATTTATGTTTTACTGGGAAAGAATATGGTTTATAAACTCTGCAAATCTTTTTATTTTTTTATTCACAATCTTACTGTGTCCCAACATTTTTGGAATTAGGGTTGTAAATTATAGCTACTACTCTCCTTTTGCTGATCTAATTAAACGTATACCATGTAGAAAATAATGGCTTTTATTTCCAACACCAGGTGGGAGTAATGAGTTAAATCACAACCCCGTCACTTCCACTAACCACCACAAGGTGGCAGAAACGAGTATTATTCATCATGCTGTCACACAGAGCGACAGCATTCAAGAGACTCAATGTAGAGCCTTTCAACTCCAAATGTAAAAAAAAATGTCTCTCTTTATTTTAGAAGCAGCTAACTCAGGCGATGATACTGCTCGATTTGAAGTGGCTTCTTCTTGAGCAGCAGATCAGGAGCTCGGCCAAAACCTGGCTTGTACTCACTCTAGTGGTGGAAAAAAGTACTATAAGTTTGCCAGACCATCAGCGAACTAAAATGATCAATAATTTTTTGAAGTCAAAATAAATCACATGGAATTAGGCCAAACAACATGTTGTTTAGTTCTCTAATTATGGTATTACTTTATTTTTAAAAATATATAATATTGAAAATACTACATTATGCCTTTAATGCTTCAAATGCACATAATTTAACCTTCTAACAAGCTGACAATGTTGACTGCTGGTAAAACAACAGTAAACCCTTGCAGGCAGTAAACAGAGCTGATTGGTTAAAACATTTGAGCCTAGAACTCAAGCAAAGACAAATTATCTCATAATTGTAATCTTGAGAATCTAGTCATCTTGCCCGACAAGTCTGATTCAGCCACCGTTATCACCGTGGATCTGATGAAAGCCATTCCCACCTACCTGTTTTCACTTTGCTTGTCCTCTGGCAACACTGTAATAGACTTTCAGCATGGGTGACAGCACTTCAATATGATGCTTTCTAATAGTAATAAGGCACTGCCTTAAGAGCTAAAACCTGCTCTGAGCCTCTTAGGTGTCAAAAAACTTCTTCAAAAGCTAATCTTTTTCTAAACAGATCAGTGTTTTATTTATGTGCTCAAAGCTTTAAACTCTGAAAGGATTTATACACCTGACAAATCCCTGCAATTTGTAGATTTCGTCCCGACTTTCCATGAACTACTTTTAGCACTCTTAGCATCTTTATTTTATCAATTTTTGAACATGTCTGGCTATTTGTAGCCCCTGCAGTGTGAAAAAAACCCCATTATATTACTGCAACTTCAGGCTTTTACTGACCCAGGTCAAGTCTACTATAAATATAATCAGGACTGAAGACTCAGACACCTTCCTATTCAGCGTATCACCACACGACTCAAACACCCCCACATGCACAGAGCGGGTCATTCATACTGACCTGGTAGAGGGTGTGGTTCTTGTCCTTGAAGCAGGGCATGAGGCGGGCGTAGATCTGCAGGGAGTAGTAGTAAGCAGCCAGCTGCAGTGACAAGGCTGAGTGGCACTGCTTCTCAAAACACCTGTTGGCATCTAACACCTGCACGAAATGTAAATCATATCTTATAAAAATGTAGGATACAAACAGCATTGTGAAACCACAACGATGCATTCACACTGGCCGCTTTGTCAGCGTCAAGCAACGTTCATAACGCGTAGGCCTTGAAGCTTGTAGCGCTTGACCGTTAAAAAGAGCGCGTAGGCACGGCTTCCTTTGTTATCGGATGTTCTGAGCTATGGCGGATCATATAGAGGGAGTGGCTTGGCTTTATTTACTCCGTTTGTGGATACACCCCATTCTTCAGATGTGTTTTGAGTTTGAGGAGTTAAACCATTTGCTCCAGGAGCTACATATGGATGAGGTTTGCTTCCAGCGCTACTTCCGTATGTCCCGCGCCCTGTTTGACGACTTCCTGCTTCATTCAGGTACGTCACTACGATGAGACACTCTGATTGGTTGACATGCCGCTTCAAGAGCGTCAAAAGTTCAGCTAGCTGAACTTCTGCGTTGCTCGCGTTTCAAGCGTCAACGCCTGAAACACTTGAAAAGTTTGAAAAGTTGATGCTGCTAACGCTCACAAAGCGACGCAGAGACTCTAATGCTCCTCTGATGGACTCCACCATAGACTTCACATGTAAACTCAAGCTTCTGACGCTGACGGTTGGGCCGGTGTGAACGCACCATAATTCATCCAGACAGTAATAAAATGAAGGAATCTAAAAAATGCACCTGTTATTTAGTTTTATAGTGACTAATCTGGTACCATTAAACAATCTCTTGTGTGTGAGCACTTATTTTCTTTGAATATTAAAGTGGTGGCAGTAATGTTCAGTTCATTTTCCACAAATACATTAAGAAGTTGGCATAACGAGAAAATCAATAAGATGACACTACGTAGAAATGTTGCGCAATTTTCTTTTAAGGTAAAACAATCTCCTGATGTCTTAATGGAACATTGGTGCAGTTTTGTTATCAAAATACCACAGGATTACGGTACCACTGCACTCCCTCGTCTTCTCAAAGCTATTTCAACAAATGAAAGGTCACGAGTTTTTTCAGTACTCTGTTTGACAAGGAATGTCTTTTGAGATTGCTGGAAAGCCTCAAATATATTTTTTAATGTCTTTTACTGTGAATTCTTGTCAAGAGTTAACAGTATTAACAGTATTTCTATTTCACATTGCGATCTAACAAACAAATAACCTGTACATCTGGATGCTTGACTAAACTACATACTTTTATGTCATTGAATCCAATTTTTTGGTGGAGGTTTTTTTTAGTTGTTTAATTTGGCATTAAAACACATGAATACTTGTAAATAAAAATCCCTGCTTCCAAAAAGCATTCATAGTGCATTCATATCAAATATGATAAAAAATTTGTAACAATTTGAGTTGTCCTGATTTCATACGTTAACTAATTGACCATAAAAAGTATGAAACAGGGAATGAATCACTGTATTACGCTTGTATGGACTGAATGTGTTCGTTAGTTTTACTAAATAGAACAGTAAGACACATTTCTGTGTGTTTGTGTGAACTTACCTGAGGCAGAGCCAGTAAGTAGGACAAAGCCAGCATCATGTCCCTGGGAAACGCATCAATGGCCAACTGCAGTAAAACTGGAAATAAGAAGGGACGAGCAGAAAAACATGAGACTACAGATGCTAACTAGAATTCAGTGTAAGCAACTGAAATGAACTCACGTCATGATAAGCTCAGTTTTCTACTGTTCACTGCTGAAATGTCACATGTTTGTCCACATGTATGTGTTAAAAGCTGCTGTCTGAGATTTATGTTCAATAAATAACATTCATTTTAATAAAGACTCTTTATATCAAGTTATTACTGAGTAATAAGACTGGTTCATGTTAACAGGTAGAGATGCAAACAGGTAACCAATTAGATCCCCTTCTGAACTGTTCCAAAGACCTCACCATCCAAAAATATACTGATGCAAACAATTTCAAATAAAAGGATTATAGACAAACAGCCAGGTCACAGCCAAAGAAATAAATAAATGAGTGAGTGAGTGAGTGAGTGAGAGAGTGAGAGAGAGAGAGAGAGAGAGAGAGAGAGAGAGAGAGAGCGAGCGAGGGAGCGAGCGAGCGAGTGAGGGTGAGTGAGTGAGCGAACGAGCGTGAGAGAGAGAGCGAGTGAGTAAACAAGTAAATGAGTGAGTGAGCGAACGAGCGTGAGAGAGAGAGCGAGTGAGTAAACAAGTAAATGAGTGAGTGAGCGAGGGTGAGTGAGTGAGTGAGTGAGCGAGAGAGAGAGAGAGAGCGAGGGTGAGTGAGTGAGCGAGAGAGAGAGAGAGAGAGAGAGCGAGGGTGAGTGAGTGAGAGAGAGCGAGTGAGTAAACAAGTGAGTGAGAGAGTGAGTGAGTGAGAGAGTGAGTAAACAAGTGAGTGAGAGAGTGAGTGAGTGAGTGAGTGAGTGAGTGAGAGAGTGAGAGAGTGAGAGAGTGAGTGAGTGAGAGAGTGAGAGAGTGAGTGAGTGAGTGAGTGAGTGAGTGAGTGAGTGAGTGAGTGAGTGAGTGAGTGAGTGAGTGAGCGAGCGAGCATCTCTCTTTTTTGCTACCATGAACTGATGTCACGAATTCAGATCTGAGGACTTCCACTGCAGCTTCTGACTGATATTCATTAACTTATAAAGTTGTCCTGGTTGTAATTCAGAACTTATTTATTACATTTTTTGACGAAACTGCAGAAGAACCTGATAGTAACATAAAGCAGTCGTTTTGTGTGTTTACAATGTTTTAAGTAGAATATATGACAAATTCAGAAGAACTTTTACATTCAAATTTGAGAAAAGCATTCAGAGTCAGATGAAGTGGGAGTTATTGAGACTTTGGAAGTTTGCAATCTGCATTCTGGGGGAAGATTTGAGAGAAAAGCAGAACTCTTATAGCAGTGAGACACGCTGAGTGAATGAAGACAACATGGTCTCGGTATATAAATAGGATAAAAAGTGTCAAAGCAGCAGGACAAGTTTTTTAGCAAACAATTTTAAAAGTCATGACAACTGAAAAGCTAGTTAACCATTTAACCACCAAAGTAACTTCATCCTCTGAATAAAAATAAGGGAGCGGCTATTGGCACGGCCCCTAAAACTAGAATTATTGATACGTCAGACCGTCAGCCGCAGTCCGTAACTGAGTGTGCATGTGTTAATTTCCGTATATACAGTGGGGCAAAGAAGTATTTAGTCAGCCACCAATTGTGTAAGTTCTCCCACTTTAAAAGATCAGAGAGGCCTGTAATTTTCATCATAGGTATACCTCAACTATGAGAGACAAAATGAGGAAAAAAAATCCAGAAAATCACATTGTCTGATTTTAAAGAATTTATTTGCAAATTATGGTGGAAAATAAGTATTTGGTCACCTACAAACAAGTAAGATTTCTGGCTTTCACAGACCTGTAACTTCTTTAAGAGGCTCCTCGGTCCTCCACTCGTTACCTGTATTAATGGCACCTGTGTGAACTCGTTATCAGTATAAAAGACACCTGTCCACAACCTCAAACAGTCACGCTCCAAACTCCACTATGGCCAAGACCAAAGAGCTGTCAAAGGACACCAGAAACAAAATTGTAGACCTTCACCAGGCTGGGAAGACTGAATCTGCAATAGGTAAGCAGCTTGGTGTGAAGAAATCAACTGTGGGAGCAATTATTAGAAAATGGAAGACATACAAGACCACTGATAATCTCCCTCGATCTGGGGCTCCACGCAAGATCTCACCCCGTGGGGTCAAAATGATCACAAGAACGGTGAGCAAAAGTCCCAGAACCACACGGAGGGACCTAGTGAATGACCTGCAGAGAGCTGGGACCAAAGTAACAAAGGCTACCATCAGTAACACACTACGCCGCCAGGGACTCAAATCCTGCAGTGCCAGACGTGTCCCCCTGCTGAAGCCAGGACACGTCCAGGCCCGTCTGCGGTTTGCTAGAGAGCATTTGGATGATCCAGAAGAGGATTGGGAGAACATCATATGGTCAGATCAAACCAAAATAGAACTTTTTGGTAGAAACTCAACTTGTCGTGTTTGGAGGGGAAAGAATGCTGAGTTGGATCCAAAGAACACCATACCTACTGTAAAGCATGGGGGTGGAAACATCATGCTTTGGGGCTGTTTTTCTGCAAGGGGACCAGGACGACTGATCCGTGTAAAGGAAAGAATGAATGGGGCCATGTATCGTAAGATTTTGAGTGAAAACCTCCTTCCATCAGCAAGGGCATTGAAAATGAGACGTGGCTGGGTCTTTCAGCATGACAATGATCCCAAACACACCGCCCGGGCAACGAAGGAGTGGCTTCGTAAGAAGCATTTCAAGGTCCTGGAGTGGCCTAGCCAGTCTCCAGATCTCAACCCCATAGAAAATCTCTGGAGGGAGTTGAAAGTTCGTGTTGCCCAGCGTCAGCCCCAAAACATCACTGCTCTAGAGGAGATCTGCATGGAGGAATGGGCCAAAATACCAGCAACAGTGTGTGAAAACCTTGTGAAGACTTACAGAAAACGTTTGACCTCTGTCATTGCCAACAAAGGCTATATAACAAAGTATTGAGATTAACTTTTGTTATTGACCAAATACTTATTTTCCACCATAATTTGCAAATAAATTCTTTAAAAATCAGACAATGTGATTTTCTGGATTTTTTTTCCTCATTTTGTCTCTCATAGTTGAGGTATACCTATGATGAAAATTACAGGCCTCTCTGATCTTTTTAAGTGGGAGAACTTACACAATTGGTGGCTGACTAAATACTTCTTTGCCCCACTGTATGGTTGTGGTTGCGCATCAGTTTTGAAAATGGCTGCGGATTGTTTACTAGCAAAGGGAGACAATTTTGAAAGGTTTATTCAGGCTGTCCACGAATATTAGATTAGGAAATTTGTCCAACTACAGTAAATTTGTTCAAATCAGAGATAAACATAACTGGTGGTGGCAAGTAAAAACACTAATGGTATATTTAAATGTCTTTTTATTTCTAGGGAGTGGCTACGCGTCCGTCATACCAGACCATTTTGATCGCCGCTTTTGACACGGCAGACTGCCGGACGAAGAAGTCGCAAGTTATTGGTCTGCAATAAGCATCTGTACCTTTCCATATCTGTTCCATATGTACATGTATCTGTATTTTGAAACTTTTAATCGGATTTAAATTGTGATTAAGTTTATATTTGAACATATACTGTTGGAGTTGTAAATGCTACTCATATAAAGAAAGAAATATTTGAACATCTATTTGTATTCATGTTTATTTTGTATTTTCTGTTGTTGCCTCATTGGATGCAGCAGAAATCACCGCGGTGAAGTTATTCTTTGGTTAGATATTTGACAGTTATCCAGCAGCATCTTCAACCACGGCTACTAGCTAGCAGCTAGGTCACCGGGCACCAAGTGAAACTGAGCAACAAGCGTGCAGTTACACATAAAACATTAGCGTAAGAATGAAAATAAAAAGCTGAGTCATTGACGGTCAATTTGCTGAAAAAATGGTTAAATCTCTAAAAATAATAAAATTTTAACTTTGATGGTGTAAACAGCTGTAAAAGCATACTTTAAAATAAAAGGTTTTCAACAAAATCCTGTTTTGAAAACAATCAGCAGTTTTTAGAGCTTTTTCTCTGTGAGATGAGTAACAACAACAAAAAAACCTAATTGCGATAGAAATTTGTGAGATTAACGTACAAACTGTAATTAAATGATCTGATGCTAAAGCATTAGCACCTTTAAATATCCAGCTTTGTACGTCTAGATGAGTCTCAAGCACAAAGAACACGGGTGAACTTTACTCCTCATTTAAAAACTAATTCTCTCAGAGAGGATGCAGAGAGAAAAGGGCAAAAAAAAACGTTTTCAGAGGAAGATAAACCAAAAAGAGACGCTTGTGATCATAATAAAAAAAAAAGTAGAACATGGACACTGGCTAAGATGCAAAGGAAGATGCGTACAAGGTAGAACGAACACATGGGCCAGTCGCTCCCTGACTTGTTCAGCTGAAACTTCTCTCTGTGAATGTGAGAGCAGGGGTGGAGGAAGTTTAAAGAGCCCTAACAGCTCTTTTAAGCTGTAAGCCCACCCTCCTCCTCCCCCTCCTTTACTCACTTTTCTCTTTCCTCCTCTCCAACCCCCCGGGTTTCAATGAGCTACACCTCAGAATGAGCTGATTACATGCCTCTCTAAAGTTACTGATACCATCGGGACAGGAATTACCAGAGGGGTAAACACACACACACACACACACACACACACACACACACACACACACACTGGAAAAGGAGATAACCCTGACTTTAAAGCTTGCAATGTTTCTGCTTGAGAAAAAGAGAGATGAAGAGGAAAACTGATAAAGAGACACCTCACAGAGGATGAGGGTGTGTGTGTGTGTGTGTGTGTGAGAGAGGCACGGTGAGTTTGTAGAAAGTGCATCGCCACGTGCACACGCTTTCCTGCTTCTGTGTCAGCTAAATCTGGCACATTGTTAGTGGGATGGCAAGACTTATTACTGTTTCACCTGTGCAGGCAGTGTGAAAACAAGTGATTATGGTCTGGTCAGAATGCAGCCAGAGGCATCACCCAACAATGAGTGTGAGAGTCGTTTGGACTAATACGTCTGTGTGTGTGTGTGTGTCTTTTAATATCAAGTGCTTGTGTCTGCACCTTCCACAGCTCAATCCCATCGAGTCGCTTTCCACTCGTGTCATCATTAATTATCTCTACCTTCTCGGGGTCAGGTGAAAAAATCAATGTATTTATTTTCTTAAAGGCCATCTCCTAGTCTGTTTTTGAGGACGGTCGGCGCGGCGGATAAAACGCGCCGGTCATTAATCGAAGCTTGTTATCAGACACTGTGTCGTCCAGACTGGGCTTTTCCTGTTTCCCAGCACGCCGTGCTTCGCAGGTAACATCTGCAGGGAAGGTGACTTTAGAGGACAGCAGCCTGGGTTTGATTGGAGTATGTGGACGCATAGTAAAGGCTTGTTACATTACGCCAAAGTGTGTGAAGTGCGCAGCTTGGATGCCTTTAAATATTCACGTGCACGTTTGCTCTTTGTTTTGTCACAGCATTGATTTTAGCGAGCGGACGTGCTTCATCGTGCAGCGTGACGCTTTTCTCACTCGTATCACTGCGGTGATGAGTCGTTAATTACTGTTGCCACGGGATGCGTGAGGATACATTAATTACCATTATGAGGCAATTTTTCTGCACGTTGTCCCGAAGATCATCAAAAACACGAGCAGAAAGAAGCGAGAAGGAGGGTGTGGCTGACCATCCTGAACTTTCTGTTGGATCAAGTACTGAGAAATAACTCTAATTAAACTCTACTCACACTGTGAACTCACAAATCTCAGCCTTATATTTAGAAAGAAAATGTTTTTGCTTTGTTTTATAAAAGAAAAACGAATGAATTTAGCGATTATTTCAAGTACTGAGACAAAACATAACAAGCATATTCATTCCAGCTACATGATTTACCCAAAAGATTCAGTAAACACAGAATAACTTCTCTGATTGATTAACAAATCAGGAAAAAAAAGTCTAAAAAAAAGCTGGAGATCAAATGGAGGGGAAAAAGTCTCACTTTTGTCCATTTATCATGTATTCAGAGATGAAACCAAAAACGAAGACCTACTCTGATAATCTTTTGAGCTATTTTAAAGAGTCTCAGTGGTCTTTAAAGCAGTACAAAATAACTTTAAACTTTAAGCTACAGTTTTGAAACTTGTCTTGTGGATACTCACTGAAAAACATGTTCATGTTCATATTAGACACTCTGGACGCCTCCGATGGCTTTACAACAGACTAAATAACTTCAGTAATTCTGGTCGCAGCTGGAAGTGCTGTTCGGACCATTTATGCCCGCCTTGTCGAAAAATGCCGCTATAGTGCAAATTAGCAACTTATTTCATTTAATGAGATGTCATTAGAAGTTTATACAGTATTCTTGTTTATGGCGAGTGTGCCCTGCTAATTAAATATTTCAGTATATTTTTATGATCTATGGTCCTTATCGGCCATTGTTGGGTCCTTCTCCTCTGGGTGTGTCCAAACATTTGCCTGTCGCTCTGACAACGCAATTAAAGTAAAAATCATATTTAGTGTTCCTGTCCTGGGAGAATTTGATAGGTAAAATGTTTTTATGCAAAAATATCAAAACAAAAATAAACGATAAATCTGTTTATTGAACTCAAGACTGTAGAACGGCACATCTGCAGAAGGAATCAGTAGCACATCTCAACAGGTAGCATATTTCTACAGAACACTGGTTCAAGCAACGGCGGTCTGAGACACGGCTGTTGAAAAGTTCTTTAGTACTGCTTTAAATGATGATTAGGGCGTTTTTACCCAAAATCGCAAACCTAAGCCGTTTACTAGGAAGTGGTTTCTGTATAGCGGCAGTAGCTCTTTAGCAATTAGCCTCTGCGCTGTGGGCAGAACCGTTGGCACAGAGGATTCCCTCCCCCATCTTGTTTGCTGACAGCTCTCTGTTTATGCTAGTGCTACCGCTAGCTGAGCAGGAGCTTGTGGCCCGCCCAGTGGATGTTCCACATCACAAATCCACTCTCTTTAAAACAGCATTTTAGCATCTTCTACTGATTCACAGTGATCTGAACGCAGAAATGCAATTTTGAGCTGAATTTTCTTAAGATATCTCCTCTAGCATCAGAAAAATGCCACCAAACATGGTAACGACACAAAAAACACAATTTTCATCAGACTAGGTCTTTAAATGATGCAGACAATTTGATTTGAGGGATTTCTATAAATTTTAACAAAACTGCATGAGGAGCAACATCTGGAAATACAACCAGCCTGACCCAGAGCGGGAATTAGACCAGTGGAAAATCTTCTGGAGTTTAAAATAATTCAAAACTGGATTTAATTAAATCTAGTTACGAAGCTGCAGACTGCAACCGATCAAATATATTCCACAAACTCTTGTGTTTTTACCCTCTGTAGCTGGAAACAGGGTCTTCCCTTCAGTTTTAGCCTCAGTCAACTTTCCCGTCCTCAGCAAGACCTCAGCAAAGTTTTCCTGAGGCACTCCTTTGTAGGATGAGTAAACATCTTGACTCTAAGGAGACAGAACAGAGAGCGATGAAGTATTTTTATCAAACAAAGGAAATTCCCTTCAGAAGGAAGAGCAGAACACAAAAAACAAAGAGATGCGATTAAGATGAGGGAGCGTCTTCGTTCCCATGGAGTCGAGACAGATGGGAGATGAAGTAAACAAATGAAGTTCAGAGAAAAACAAATGCTTCTCAACAGTTACTACAGCTGCGTTATAGGACAGCGGAGTTGTTTCTCGGGTGTCTGACGGGTGAATAATGAAGCATCGCTGGCCTTTGAGCTTTAACACTAAACATTTCCTGTCTCTCTTTGACTCGGCATTCATCTCTCTGTCTCTGTGCATTTATCTCTAAATCAGCTGTTTCCCTGTCGTTCATTTCATTCACTGCAACTTGGAGAAAAAAAAAAAACATAACTATCCCATTGATCAGCTGTAGACAGACGGACGCAGGGAGCAATTATTGTTAGACGGATGATGGAAGATGGATCAACGCCGGAGACGAAGTGAGGGAGGGGATTCGAAGGGGGGCCTATTAAACCGTCACGAGAGGAGATGTATAGGCCTTTTGTGTTTCTCCTCGTGTCCACTCCTTTGGCCATCCATATGATTTGTGTCTGAGTAAAAAGCCCAGGGCGACTACTTTCTAAGCATACAGGTAAATCTACTACTTCTCTTACTTTTTATTAGTTTTTTTAAATCAACACTATTTTCTTAAAGATTTGCTCACATGCACCTGTCCCACTCTATTTAATTCATACAGTATATGTTAGCACTTTATTTTTTTAGCCATTCAGGATTTTGCTGACTCTTCTAGCATCAGTTTTAAAACCCATGCTTCTTTCTCTGTGATGCTAGTGCTCCCAAAGTGCTTTTGGCATAATAATTACTTAGACTGAAATCAATATTCATTTTGTCTCGACACTATTTTTGAAGGAATGTATAAGTCAGGGGAAGAGAAAAAAATCAAATTAAATGCTCTGACTCATAAGTTTACTCAGGCGTTTTCCTGCAGTTGAAAAAAATGGCCCGCGGCGCAGAAAGATGAGCAGTGACTCTGATTGGTTTGAAGTCACTCACCGGGTCAACGTAGGGATCCTCGATGAGTTCCTGATAAAAGGGGCTGCAGCCTTGGCGTTCCAGGTTGGAGTTTTCACACACCCCGTCCTGACTGGCGACTCCTGTGCCAGGACCCTGAGGTGCCATGAAAACATCATTAAACTTTCACAACGTGCCCTCAGCACAATCACCTTGCTCTTTCACACAGAGCTAAAATTATCACATATTCTCACATAAAGTCATGAACATGTACCCGACATCCCCCACCATGAGAGGCCACATCATAGTGACTACCTGCCAGCCAAGAAACCGCCAGATATTTTGAAATATTCAGCGGAAGAGTCAATTAATTATGCAATAGATGAACTTCAGACTGGCGTTTTTGGGTGACCCTAAGGAAACTGGAAGCATAGACACACTATCTAGTATAAGTTGACTCACACGCAGACTGTTTAACTTCAGGATTTTCATTATTTGTACAAGTTGTTGCTGTTTTTTTTGCAGCACATCAGTTTCTTCAGCCGTTAGACACTCAGAATGTTCTTACATGCAGTGGACGGAGGTAGTTGAGTGATTCCTTCCACCATCGGTGGTCACTGACTGCAGACAGAACAGCCTTGGTGGTCAGTCCTGTCGTGGTCAGAACCTTCATGGTCTTAGCGGTGGTTCTGTGCAGCAGGTCTCCAGCTGTCCCCACAGCAGAACCCACGGTGGATGTGTTGGCCTGGACACAAGAGGTAACAAGATGGAAAATCGGTCACAATGACCTGTAGGAACGGCTGCAAACACCCTACTAATGATTTTTGGACCATTTCCGACGGCTGTCTTAATTTAGTCTTATAAGAATCCAGCATTTGTAGCCCATTCTAAAGTTTGGTGTTACTGCTATCTTGAAAATTAAAAACTTTTCCACAAATTTCAGAACTGGTGTGATGATCAACACAGGAGTTTGGAGTTAACAGATGACCACCAACTAATCCTCAACAAATTGAAATGAAACCTGTTGGATCTTCATACAACAACTTGAGATTGCCAAGTTGCATATCGGGTGACTTAAAACCTTCCCACTTAAGTCCATTTTATTCAAATGTTTAAAGACCCACTCGGATGAAAATCATGTTTTGCGTGTTGTTACCATATTCGTGTGGCATTTTTCTGATGCTAGAGGACATATAAAATTAACCTCAAAATTACATTTCTGAATATTTCTGTGTTCAAATTGCTGTGAATCAGTAGCAGCCGCAAAAATGCGATCTAAAAAAGACTGGATTTGTGACGTAGAAAATCCACCTGGTGGGCCGCAAGCTCCTACTCCAAACTAGCATAAACAGAGAGCTCTCAGCAACGGGGGATCATCCACACCAACTAGGAATGTAAGAAAATGTTGATATGCCAATATATCGCAATATTTTATGTCACCATATTGTATCAATATTCAAAAGCAAAGTATCAATTTTTTTTAACGAGGCCATTTCATACAAATTTCAGGACTTTGTGGTTATTTCTTAAGTATTAATCTGTAATATGAAACATTTTATATCTAAAAAAATGCTAAAAAACACTGATTAACAGACGTTTAAATCTGTCTGCGTTAAAATTTGGCTGGTTCCGTCAGGCTATGGCAACAGCTCGCTCATATTCATCATTCAAATTTGCTGGACTCAGATTGGCTAACAAACTAGCCTATAAGAGCAAAGCATACTGTTTCCTGCCCCGCTGCGCATGGCAACAACAAACGTTCTTGCTTCCTGTTTGCTACGTCTTACGCTAACAGCTTTTAGCCAGCAGCATGCTAGGCGTGGTTTCAACTGCGGGAACTGCCGAATACTAACGGGCAAAGGAGTTGTGACAAAACAAGTACCGGCCGTTCGAACTCGGGTGTTTGAGAGATAAAAACTGATAGAGAAGTTGTTGACCTGTATTTACACCCACTATGAAGGTAAGAACACCTGTGGAGCTAAAATATTCAACAGAAACCTCAGAAAAAAATGTTTTTAATGGAAGAATTTGAATTGAACGATTAATATTGACAGTAATTTTTGCAATAACTATAACTGCTAGTTGGTGGCTGTTTTCACCTTTTTTTTTCAGTGGATCAACTAAATCTAACTAGATGAAACATGTTGGAGTGTTTAGAATGCTGTGTCAGATCTTATAGAGTTAAATTCACTTTTAAAAATCACATTATATAGTCTTAGTCATAGTGTTGTGATATCACAATATATCATATCATCCCCTTCGTATCGCCATACATATCTTATTGCCAGATTCTTGTAAATAAACATCCCTGGCGTCAACGGTTCTGCCCACAACGCAGAGACGAATTGCTAATGAGCTACTGCTGTTATGCAGAAACTACATACTAGAAAACAACACAGGTTTTGTGATTTTTGGTAAAAACACCATAATCATCATTTAAAGACCACAGAGACGCTTTAAAATAACTCAAAAGATGATCAGAGTGGGTCTGTAAGTAAAAAGTCCCTGGAACATCTTCAGGTTGTCCAGAACGCTGCTGCAAGGCTTTTAACTAATTCATCTAATTACTCACATGTCACCCTGTTACTTTACCAGCTGCACTGGTTCCCCATTTATTACAGAGTTGATTTTAAACTTCTGGTTTTAACCTACAGAGCTCTTAATCATCAATCACCAGCTTATATAAGGGACCTTTTGCAGCCCCACACCCCCAACAGGTCCCTGAGATCATGTGATCAGGGTCTGCTGGTTGTAAAGAAAATCAGATTAAAAACCAAAGGTGAATGAACATTTGCAGCAGTGGCTCCTTGCCTCTGGAACTCTCTTACTCTCAACCTGAGCTCTGTTGACTCAATAATCACTTTTAAAATGAAGCTAAAAACACATCTTTTTAAACTTTATTTTATCTGTTTTTATTTGTCATACTATTAATTTATTGTAAAGCACTCTGTGATTTTTATCTTGAAAGGTTTCTATAGAAATAGTTTTACTTACGTACTTACTATTGTTGACCTAAAATGGCTTAGGAAGAACATAAGAACTCAACGGCCAGAAAATCCCCTCCTTTTTATCAAAAATGTCTCCAGTTGTAATTGAGAATTGACGTCGTACAAACTTCCCTAAAGATGGTGTAGGAAACTGTTTCCTCCTCCATGAATGTCTCCAAGAGATTCAGACCCATTGTTCGTACCTTTGTACAAACAATGGGACACCTCTGATGGTGATTTGAGGTTTGACCAGTTAATAAAACACTCAGAACACTCAAAACTGAATGGCTGATGTGCACCTGAAGCATCATGTCTTAGTCTCCTCATGTGTTCATATGCAGTAGTTTGTGTTTGAGTCTAAAAAATATATACACAACTAAACAACTAAGTGTTTACGCTAAACTAACACTGTATTGGCTGCAAGTTCCCAAGACATAAATGTGTGGATCACGTACAAACAACTCCTCATAAGACTAACAAAGATATATCTTTAACGAAAAATCCTTCCTCCATGTCAAATGACTCATACGCCTGTCCCTTTAAACGAACATACCTTTATTCTACTGGGTTCTGGTTCTTGCACATTTAAAAAAGGATTCTAAAATCTCATTTTGAGACCAAGTGGACTGAGTCCAAATCATTTAGCTCCACTCATCAATATTTCATTTAGCAGGGGATCGGGGTCAAAGAAGGGGAAATACACACAGGGAATATATGCAAATTCACACACACACATCAGGAAGTCCTAAATATGAGTAGTGACATGAAAACTACAAAAAAATGACAATAGATAGCTTAAAATGAGCTGCTTTCTTACAAAAAGAAAATGCAATTCAAGTCAAGTCATGAAACATTTAAAACCCACTGCAGGCATCGTAAAGCTGGCGGCGATGAAGAGGTGGAGAAGAAAGGGCATAAATTAACCAACCAAAGGGAGCTGAGCAACCTTAACATTAGATTTATAACTCATCAAATATGGAGCAGCAGGAAAACACACAAACTGAACAAAAGGACTGAGACACACATGGGGACAAACAGCGAAGACGGGGATCATGTAAACATTTAAGGAAAACATGTTAATGCACAAAAGAAAGCAAACTTTCTTTACGAATGATGCAAACCTTCAGAAAGTCGGCCTTGTCGATATCCCGTTCCGTCTCAGGATTGACGGGCTCCATTTGATAGTTAACTGCCTGGTACAACACCTGAACGACAGACAGACACAAAAGATCAGATATGAGTTTTCTATCTTCTAAAACTGCAGCTGCTTTCTCGTTTCCTCAGCAGCCGCTACAAAGCAGTGTAATGGTAGTTAAATCATGACAAGTGAAATGAAAACAAACAAAACAGTTTAACATGTATATAAAAGAAGTTAGAGCTTTAAAAAAAGAAAGTAAAAAAAATGGTGTAGATATGGTTTATAAGTTTTAAATATATACATTTGTAAATACAGCAAATGAAAGACAAACATGCATGCTTGAAGGTATACTATGTAGAAAATAATGACTTTTCCAACACCAGGTGGCAGTAATGAGCAAATTCACAACCCCGTTACTCCCTCTACCCACCACAGGGTGGCAGAAACGAGTATTATTCCTCAATCCGTCACACAGAGCGGCAGCGTTCAAGACACTCAATGTCCAGCTTCTCAACTCCAAGTGAACCGGTGAGTAACGGATAGCACGTTTCTGCTTCACACTGAATATTATTAATTAGCGGTGTAGTAACTTATACAGTAGCATTGTAACTTCTGCAAAACGTCTAACTAATAATAGTTCGTACTAAATGGGCAGATCAGAAACTTGGTCAAAAATTGGCTCATACTCATTCTCATGGTGGAAAAAAGTACCACAAGTTTGCTGCACCATCCAAAATTTTAAAAGATGAAATAATTTTTTAAAAATAAATCACACATAGAATTATGACAAACAACATGTTAAGCTCTCTAGTTATGGTATTACCTTATTTTTTAAAAGCATAATACTAAAAATTCTACATATTATACTTTTAAAGTCATTTACTGTAAAACCTGGTGGGTTGTTTAAGATAAGATGTTTGGCGCTAACCCACCCAGAAATAACACCATTACTTTTACCAACTGATGTTTGTCAGTTTCATTTCTGACTTTTCTTTTTTGTGGTTTCTGTTTAAATAAAGTCCATCGATATATAAACATTTCTGATATGATGGTCTAGCTGGACTGGTTGCATCCAGACAAAGAGGCAAAAGCTTGGTGTATAATCTGAATGCCCCGGATCTTCTCTAAGTTGACCTTTGAGACCATGTTGGAAGCGATGAGGAAATGTTCGAAAGCCATCTGTTTCATCCAGTTATCATTTGAGCTTTTATTTTGCACATGAGGAGTGTTGAGGCCGGCTATTGTGGACATCATGAAAACAAACTGGTAGTGTGATGATCAGTGGGCCACACAGATCGCTGAGGCTGATAGAAATCCCCTGCAACAGGTTTCTGGAGCTGTGAGAAGAGCTGCTCCCCTCTGAATCCAACTAAACTGGTAGTGGACGGTTTCAGAAAAATTTTATCATCTTCACCTTATATATTTTTTAAATTAAGCAAAATACTAGTGAGCAACTTCAGCTATATGAAAACGTCCCCTTATTTTTTGACTCAAAGCAGCATCAAAAGGCAAAATTTCTCTTTTTTTTACATGGGGAAGAAAATAAAAAAAAATCTTAAAAAAAAAAAAAAAACTCTGTCAAATTATTTATCCACACTCCTTGGGACAAACATGTCATTCACAAAATCTTTATGACTGCAAATACATGGAAAGCATATTCAAAGCATAAATAAGAAATACTTCATCATATTCAACCAGGAGCTCAGTCGCTTTTGGAAGAAGATTAATTGAACAGCTGACACAAAGATTAAATTTGAGCTGGATGATGGCAGGAGAAGGACAAAGAGGGGGAAAAAAGCCTCATAATCTGAAACATATCACGTCATCTGTCAAGCATCGGGGAAGGCGACATGATGGCATGAGGATGAATGGCTGCCAACGGAGCTGGGTCTCTAGGACGGACTGATGCATGTGCTGACAGACAGGAGGAGACCTGAAGTGGACAGATCTGTATATTAGGCAATGTGAGAAGGAATGTTCTTAAATGGCCAAGACATTTGCCTGACCTCAGTCCTAACTGAGCGCATCTCATGCTTACTGGAGACGGCAGCTGCACAACCAGTCTACAAAATCAAGATAGGGAGCTGAACAGCAAACAGTTACATCCAAGTGTTACAAGGACTTTAAAGATGCCATTTCATACACATTTCAGGACTGTGTGATTATTTCTGAAGTATTAACCAGTAATATGAAACATTTTATATCTAAAAAACGTTAGGAAACACCGATTTACAGCCCTTTCAATCTGTCTGCGTTAAAATTCGGGTGGTTCCGGCTCCTTCCGTCAGGCTGCTTCAGCAGCAGCTCGTTCATATTCATTGTTCCAATTTGCGGGACTCTGATTGGTTAACAAACTAGCCTATCAGAGCAAGGTAAACTGTTTCCTGCCCCACTGCGCATGACGTCGTGTCTTTCTGTTTGCTACGTCTTATGCTACAGCTTTTAGCCAGCAGCATGCTAGGCGTGGTTTCAACTGCGGGAGCTGCCAAATACTAACGAACAAAGGAGTTGTGACGAAACAGATACAGGCCATTCAGACTCGGGAGAACTCGCGTGTTATCGCCACCTGCGTAGTTTGAGAGATTAAAACTGAAAGAGAAGTTGTTGACCTGTTTTCACACCCACTATGAAGGTAAGAACACCTGTGGAGCTAAAATATTCAACAGAAACCTCAGAAAAACATTTTTAATGGAAGGGCCTCTTTAATAACAATGTTAGGGGAATAAAAATGGTTAAATCATAAGATTTTATTGAATTGTTGTTGAGCTTTGTCCTGTATTTAAATATTTTGGTGATTTTTGATTCAGTGAAGTACGCAAAATGGCAACATGCTTTTAAAACCCATCTTAATGCTTTATATTTCACAGGTTTAACATCCTTCACTTGAGCCAAAGCATGTGAAAACACAAGTCATGTGTAAGGGATTTTTTTTTTAACTTCAGATCTTTTTAAAGTCTTATAAGGGCAACATTGGACATGTTAAAGGCTCTTATTGTGAAGGATTTACAGGAAGTTGAGCCCCTCTGTTGACTGTATGCAGTTTGTGATGCTGAGTAATTTGTATTTATTTTGTGATTTACCCAAAATAAGAGTAAGCATAAGCCTGAGCGACAGTTGTTATCTGTTGAATTCAGAACATCAAAACAAGCAACATGTGGGCTGTGCACCAACAACATGGCTGCCAAAGTAATTTATATCAAAACAGGGCAGAATCAGTCAGCAGCATGCAACTGGGTCTGAGAAAACACCATGAAAATATTAAAAAAGGTAAGAAAGACAAGTAATAGCAATGCCTATTTCCCCTGAAAGCATCACAACACCATGGCAGTGAAGACTGAGTGCTCACGTAGCTTAGCAGGGGTTGTGTGACATTAATGTCGCTTACTGCCATTTCAACGTTTCTACATTCGTGCCTCTAAATTTGTGGACAAGACCAATAAATTGGTAGCAACCTGCAGATTGTGCAGAATGTGCTCAACCATGTATCTCAATCTGCAAAGACAGATAGGTGCTTTTTTACCTGATGCAAACAATTAAACATGTGGAAATGTTCAAGGTTTCAGTCACAATCCTTAAAATATCTCTCTAAACTTGCTTTAAATTAAACTTGCAAATAACTGCTTTTGTCACTAAGAAATTGATCTTCATTCATTTGAACTTTTGTTGTTGACGAAACTCTTTGAAAAACAGACTAAAGCAAAAAAATAAATAAAATAAAACAATCAAGTAAAATGGAGATTTCGTTGTTTGTGACCTGAGTTTGCAGGTCGCTGGAAGCGGCGAGGAGTCCATGGATGTTGTCAGGGGGACAGTGTGTGAGAGCGAAGGCTAACAGCTCCTGTCGAGCCTCCAGGTCTCCATAACCCTCGCACTGACCGAGCAAACTGCACACGTCCCACGCCGGACTGTATCCTGGAGAGAGAAAAGAAAAGAGGAACTAAGAAGAAAAGTACATCTGAGTGACAAGAAGTGACCCTTAATCTATTTAAATGATAATAAAAGATGAGAACGTGCACATAATCTAAAAAATTCCCAGTAAAACCAAAGATAAACTGTTGAGATGAGAGAATATAATAAAGTGTAATCTTACCAGCCTCTGGGATATTAATACATACTTAAACCTAAAAGGAATTTAACCTTGATGAAGATATAAGCATGAAACATTTGACTTCATTCTTACAAAATAGATTCACATATTCCTTTTGTGTTTAAAGAAAGCTGCATCTTATCTGGTTCAACTTTCTCTCTCTAAAAGACACATTTATTCTCATTTTTACTCCTTCCTATTTACTCAAAATAGTAAGAAGGTTCAATGGCATGCAGTTTCTTCTAATTAATAGATTGTGATTTGATGCCAAGTCTGATTGTTTTTCCTCTGTAAAAGTGACAGACTGCAACTATTTTGGATGTTGTTTTGATAACAGTCTCCATCACCTTTAAGACGTAAAGCCAAAGGATGAAAAAAACCTACACAATTCCAAGCTAATTTATAAAAACGCAAATCGTGATTAAAAACACTATTTAGTGGCAACTTTTCTAACTTTTGGAGTTAAATTAGATTTTGTTTTTAGCTTGACAACTAAATATGGCCTAATGTCACAGAAACAAAATGGCCAAGTCTACACTAAAGAAGCTTTGTTGTTCTTAACCATAATCAACCTACCACACATGCCTACTGCATTCTTATGAGCTTGAAGATCTTCATCAAGATCCTGCAGAGACCATCAACGTTCTGGTAGATCTATAATGTTGTTGCTGGCTCATCGTTGCGTTTAAAGGCGCTTTAAACATTTCTGCAATCCAAATCAGAAAGCTGAAACTGGTCTAAGAACATTATGAATATTTGGGGAAAACTTTCAGAATTCTGTTATAATAGACAGAGAATAAATAATGATAAATAATGATAAGTTGCCTTTGTGTAATGTTACCAGGAGAAACCCATTTGCTTAGTTATCCTGATAAAGAAATTATTTTCCAATTCATTTGCTTTATTTTGTCTTTTGAGGCCAGACAGTAGTACTTTCATGTATGCGATATTTCACAACTGAGTTTCAAATTTCCCGTCCCCTGGCCGAGCGTGCCGTCTCGCCATTTTCCCCAAGCGGCGTGTAATATCATTAGATGAACCACTCGAACAAGTTAAACTTTAAATGTTAGACCTTAAATATACCTGCGTGCTTTGAAGGGAAGGTTTGGAACGCAGGAGACACTGCGACTGGATGTACAAGGACAACGGAGAGGGACGGAAAACAGGAAAACAGAAGTGGAACCATGATGAGAGGCCACCATTAGCTAACCGCGCACACAAAGCAGACACAGACCATGAACACGGCACAAAGCCGACAGCAGGAGATTTAAAGTACAACTAACTCCCTAAATCAACTTTTTATTTCCTGATAAACTCTATAAATGAGTGTCTAATAGTCCCGCCTACATTTCTGGGTATTATTTTTGGTATTTTCACACATTTTAATACAACTATTAATTTTCTACCAAAAACTGTTAGTGGAGCGCCCTCTTCAGGCTAAAACGTTGCACTTGAATCTGAATCAGGCATTGTTATTGGCTGAGACCTTATTTTCTCCATTTGTGATGTCAGGATTCTGCTGTGTGGAGTAATAAGCTTGGTCTCGGCCACACCTTCGCTCAGTAGCAAGTTGGAGTTTGAACAGGAAGTGTACAGCCGTTGTCAGAGTTAATTTAAATGCAATGTTTATGATTGTGTGAAAACATTACTGATTGATTTTCTCTTCATGCTGGGATACTTTGATTTATACCTTGGGCACCTCTCTGCAACACATGTTTTCTGTTGAGGACAATGGCGTGCAGCAGCTGCGTGCATGCACGAACTAACCCAAATTTAGCTTTGACTTTGATCAACAACAATATAACACGAAGAGACGGGCCTCATTAAATGCGCTTAAGCTGCGGTAGTACAAACCATCGGCTTAAGACGGTACAGCTGCATCTTTTTGCAGAGTCACACGATATTACTGGAGCTATTAGCGTTGACTAACAGCAATATACCACTAAGGCAAAGGCCCCATTCTATCCCGCTAAGCCACTACAGGGTAAACTATCGGCTCGAAACGATACGGATCAGAGCTGCTCGTCTCGTCTACATATTTTCTCCATTTCACCCGTCCCTCTCTGAGGCGTGTGTCAGTCAGAGTAACATGTCAATCGCACTCCAGCCTGCCACCTCCCTGGTCTGCCAGCCACGCCTCTTTTTTCATGCATCTTTTGAATTTCAGACTGTATCTGGGGTGAGAGAAAGTTCTCCTTTAACCAAAAAGGACGGTATGTGAACTCTGCTCTGTTTCTTCAGAAATATTTAATTCTTGACTGAAATCTCTGTTTCTCTCCATGTTTATTTATATTTATTTACATACACACTAACACAAAAACAAGACGAGTTCAACCGATTATATCACAACATAGCTGATGTTTTTTTGCTTACCTTTTCAACCCATGTGGTTTATGATCCTTTTTTTATAAATTTTTCATACAAATTTCAGGACTTTGTGGTTATTTCTTAAGTATTAACCAGTAATATGAAACATTTTACATCTAAAAAACATCAGGAAACACTGATTAACAGACCTTTCAATCTGTCTGCGTTAAAATTCGGGTGGTTCCGGCTCCTTCCATCAGGCTGCTTCAGCAGCAGCTCGTTCATATTCGTTATTCGAATTTGCTGAACTCTGATTGGCTAACAAACTAGTCTAAGAGAGCACAGCATACTGTTTCCTGCCCCGCTGTGCATGGCAACATGAGGTGTTCTCTCTTCCTGTTTGCTACATCTTATGGTTCAGCATTTAGCCAGCAGCATGCTAGGCGTGGTTTCAACTGCAGGAGCTGATGAATACTAACGAACAAAGGAGATGTGACGAAACAGATACAGGCCGTTCGAACTCGGGTGTTATCGCCACCTGCGTAGTTTGAGAGATTAAAACTGAAAGAGAAGTTGTTAACCTGTTTTCACACCCACTATGAAGGTAAGAACACCTGTGGAGCTAAAATATTCAACAGAAACCTCAGAAAACTGTTTTTAATGGAAGGGCCTCCTTTAAAAATACATCTATTTAAATTCTAAGTGGAAAAAAAAGAAGTTATTTATATCAAATTGAAGCTTGTTATTATCTACTTTTGATTCTGTTTTTCATTTTTGTGACAGATCCCCTTTAAATCCCCATTGTAACATCATCCTCAAAGAAGACTGGTGCATTGTTGTGATACACAAGACCGGATTTGGGCTGAAATCTTAAGAAAATGTTTCTCTGCTCATTTACAGTCAATGCAGATAATTTTCCATTTAAATGCAGAGAACATCAAGCTCCACAGATAATAGAATTAAGAGGTTATTATGCAGAATATTGTCGAGATGGCCCAGTGGCAGATGCAGACATTAAACTTGCTCTTTTTAAATGCACACATTTACTGGACAGAATAATAAAACAATTTCAATGTGCGGGAGGAAAAAAAAAAACTGAATTTATTTTGTGAGCATTTTAAAAACAACTTACTGAGTTTTCTTGTATAGAAGCTTCATTCAGAACAATGTGATTTTTTTTTTTATACAGAGACTGAAAACAGGGAGAAGCTTCACGAACCTTCCGGGAGGCATTGTGATAAACTCAGAGGTATTAAAGGAACCGGATGCATCACAATCATTTAACTTTCTGCTTGCTACGCAAACATGTGACTCAGTCCCTCTGGCAAAAAATGCAGACGAGATTCATCACATCATTAACTGTTGATGAAACGGCTTCAGAAATCTTTTTCTACATTTTTTGAAACTTTGTAAAACTTTGACTTTGGAGTTTTCAAAGTGCAGCTTCATAAACCAGCCTGAATTTCAAAGATATTATAAAATCTTCAGTTCTAGAGGCTGTGAAGCATTTTAAGTATCACCTGTTTGTTGCTTTTTACAAGTAAATAATTAAATGTGTTTGAGGTTTAAAACCCAGTTTCACAATTTATCTTCCAGGTTTCAAAAAATGACTTTCAAAGTACACAATTTCACAATTATTATCATCAGAAAGTTATTTTCTTTTGTTGCATGATAGCATTGAGCTACATGTTTATGTAAGGTCACTTGAAAAATTAAAGCCCAGATTGACAGTTAATAAGATTAGGGGACTGCCCAATCAAAATTCTATATATTAGGGCAATGAAAAATTAACGAATTAAGAACGCGTTAATGGAAAGCCCCCTTTAACGGCATTCATTTTTTTAAAATGCGATTACCGCACAGGCTTCCGTAGTTTAACTTTGCCCATATACATACACACACAGGTCTGTTGGCCCTCCTGGCAATCCGTAGTCTGTGGTAAATGACAAGGCAGTAACTCAGTGGATGCTTGCTAGAACAGGAAGTTTCACTTTAAAACTCTACTAGATAGTAAAATTAATAAGACAACATTATTTGTGTTTACTGTTGATGTGAGTTGAGCGATCAGTACGACCCGTAGTACGACTATCAAGTATCACCTGTTAGTGAAGCATAGAACTGATGCACGGAGCCCTCCTCTCCCATACCGAAATTGGAGACATATGTTCCAGTTTAGTCTAAAGATGTACACTTGATAAAATGAACTTCAAGTATACTATTTTTTGCGTCGAGACGCTTTAACAGTTATAATAAACATATTTTCATGAAGTACATTTGTCCACTTCATTACTTAAAGAGGCCCTTCCATTTAAAACGTTTTTTCTGAGGTTTCTGTTGAATATTTTAGCTCCACAGGTGTTCTTACCTTCATAGTGGGTGTGAAAACAGGTCAACAACTTCTCTTCCAGTTTTAATCTCTCAAACTACGCAGGTGGTGATAAAACCCGAGTTCTCCTGAGTCCAAACGGCCTGTATCTGTTTCATCACAACTCCTTTGTTCGTTAGTATTCATCAGCTCCGGCAGTTGAAACCACGCCTAGCATGCTGCTGGCTAAAAGCTGTAGCATAAGACGTAACAAACAGGAAGACACGACGTCTGACGTTACCATGTGCAGCGGGGCAGGAAACAGTATACCTTGCTCTCATAGGCTAGTTTGTTAGCCAATCAGAGTCCAGCAAATTCAAATAATGAATATGAACGAGCTGCTGACAAAGCAGCCTGACGGAAGGAGCCGGAACCACCCGAATTTTAACGCAGACAGATTGAAAGGTCTGTTAATCAGTGTTTCCTGGAGTTTTTTAGATATAAAATCTTTCATATTACAGGTTAATACTTAAGAAATAACCACAAAGTCCTGAAATTTGTATGAAATGGCCTCTTTAAAAGTATAGAAGTACAGAAATATAAAAAATATTTCGGGTAAATTAAGAACATCATAAAGATGTGGGATTAATAGTGAGTTAACTATAGAAATCACGCAATTAATCGCGATTAAAAGGTGTAATCATTTCACAGCCCTTATGTAAACATAATTTTTTATAACTGTTTTTTAACTATGGAAACCCGTTGTAGATACTCTTTTTCGTATTTTTTCTTCTTACGTTGTAAGATTGTGTGTGTTCCGTTATGTTATGTTTTGTGTTCGGTTTGTATACCTGTTTGTTTGTTTGTTTATATACTGTATATATCTGATGCTGCTGTTATGACCAAATTTCCCCTTGTGGGACAATAAAGGATTGTTCTATTCTATTCTATTCTATTCTATATACACACACATACAGACAGGCAGACAGACATACACACTACTGACTACAAACCTGCAGCGATGAGGTCCTGACAGTGGATGTAGGAGGCCTTAAAGTCCAGACACTTGAGAGCTTGTTCTGCCAGCAGGGTATGGACTTGACCTCTTCGCTTGGCATCATCATCTTCTGGAAAACAAACGCATATTCATTATATAACATCACAAAATATGTCAAAAGTATTTTGTCAACTTCAAATAAAAAAGGAGCATATTATTTGTTCAATTTTTATTAAACTTATTGTAAAGAAATGTCAAGCAGTAAAATCTGGGAATGTGAAAACTTCATGGTGCAGACATTAAAAAATGTTTTTCTACGAATCATAGAGCTCATCAGAGACACAGAGATGCCTCCTGTGTCCTGGTTTCTGTACAACCTGCATTCCAACACCAACAAAAAGGATGGAGTTACAACCAGACTGTTTTTATTTCTGCCGTAACACAAATACACATGCAGCATATGTCTTATGAAATCTGTCTGAATGTTCCAGACTGTGTATAACGATGGACAACAAACCTCCATCTGCCTCTGTTGTGCAAAAGCAAAGCCAGTCTCTGCCTTGTGCTTGAAAGTCCCACCTAATCACCCGCACGGAATCCTGGTGTTGTTCAAGCATCAAAACAGTATTACAGTTGCAATCTGGAGATTTCCCCTTTTGGGAGTGTGTTGTACCTTTAAGTCCCGCCCCTTTGCTTCTGTGATAGCATAGCAGATAGCAAGTTTTGCCACAATTGTTACGATGAACACTTCATGGGCAAGATACATTGACACAATTTATATGTTTATATAAGGCGGTTGAGCTAGAATTGGGACTTTAAGCTTGTACTTGTAACTTACATTTTGTACATGAAACTTTTGGTTTTGTACTTGTAATTTATTTCTGTACTTGTAACTCATTTCTGTAACTTCCACACATTTTAGAAAAAATACAAGTTACAACTTTGAAGTTAGAGGTTTCAAAACACGCACAAGTTACAAAACATTTTTTACCATATTTTGGTGGCCTGGAAGAACCAATGAGGGTGCAGAGTTTAGAAGTAAGACGTTGCACATTCGAAAATTAAAGATAGAAAGAAAAAACTGAGGCAGGTTTGTAAAAGTGGGAGAAGAGTCTAAGATCTGCGCCCTCTCTAGGCAACCCAAATGTGGTAAAAAATGTTGTGTAACTTGTGCGTGTTTTGAAACCTCTAACTTCTAACCTGTAACTTCAAACTTGCAACGTATTTTTAAAATGTGTGCAAGTTACAGAAATAAGTACAGAACAAAAAAACAAGTGCAAAACAAAAAGTTACAAGTGAAAAATGTTAGTTACAAGTACAACCTTAAAGTCCAAATTCTAGCTCCATACGGTTGATGCTCCGTGATTCTGATTTTGATATGCCTTTATTGTCCCACGGGGGGAAATTACAAGGAGATACAGAAAACAGCTTGACTGTCACTCTCCAGGCTGCCAGGGTCACTGTGTGTGCCCCGGCACCACTGATCAGGTCAGCCAAGGTCACACAGGAGAATGCATACATACATTCATTCCTATGTGTTAGAAAAAAACAGATGAATGAGACTACATGAGGTCAGGGGGAGGGAGAAAAAGGTCCCTCACACCCAGTGCCCACAAGGGGGCGCTGGATGGAAGCACAAAAAACTCCTTAGCAGGGGGGATGAACAGATACCACGCACACACGATGAGGTTATTGAGGGAGCGTGTTTGCGATGTATGATGATGCAAATGTGTTGCAAAAAGGAAACACCGTCGCTGAGAAAAGCTCTCAGATGTTTTTGTCAGGAAATCACTGTCCTTGAGAGTCTTTGCCCCAGCTGGACATTTGGAGTGGGAGGAGGGGAACCGAGTGTCCCATCTGCATTCTCCTCAGGGGAGTTTGAAGTGTTGACCTTTAGGCCTAGCCAAAACAAGATAAGACCAAGATTATAGCAGAACTGTGGAATTCAACAGTCCTTTCAGTCTCTTATGGTGCACTTTTTCCAGTGGAGATCCAAAACAGCTGAAATGGACCAAATCACATGAAAAACAGCCAATCACTCACTCCTCCACACTGAACCGAACCTGCAGCTTCTCCAAGATGACACCCATCCTTCCAGTGAGATCCTACCCACATCAGTCTGTCATCCAGACCCCCCGAGCTTTTTACTTTCCATTTTATCCAAATTTGTCGATACATTAGGTGACTGCTAGCTCCAATTAGCAGGTTCCCACGATCGGTAATCCAAATATATCCGTCCTCCACCGACAGAGAGCGGTTCGAGTCCGGGCATGGGGGCTCCCCCTTCATGAGCCTCAATTGTAGTAAAAGAGTTTTCCAGTGTGTAAGTGACCAGGGTGGGAGACTCAGAGACGCACAAAAAGCAGGGAAAAGAGGAGGAAAAAGTGGGACCAGCACAGAAAGCGTGTGCCCCCACAGAGAGATTAGCAGAAAAAACAACGTGTCTTTGCAGCATCGTAAACAACTTGTAAACGGTAGTTCTTCAGAACACATGCGCTTGCACGCTTCATTGATCGACGGGTGTAATATGCGGATGTAAAATGCTCTTGGCTAATGCTAGGCGGCGCTCATTGAAAAATAAATGCACCCCTAAGGGACAGTGGGGAGCTTGGAGAAGAAAAAAAAAAAGACGTTTTTCCTACATTATATTACAGAATTTCAAAAAAATCACACATATAGTAACTCCTGAAAAGGGGAAAACTCCAGATTGCAGCTTTAAAAATATAAGAAAAAAATATATATGAACATACAGCATATAAGAGAATTAAAAGGAGTCAAAACTCTGGCATATTTTTATTTTCCCAATTTACTATTTATAGAGTCTGTGGCTGGTCCCACTCTGTGCTTCATAAATAAATGGACACGTGAAAAGGTGCAAGTTCCAAAGGTTTAACAGCTTAACAGCATGACACGTGAGAAGGCAGAATTTTAGTAACATTTATACAGACAGGTCACAGTGACAAAGAGTTCTTGTTTAAGCTTGCAGCTGCAGACTCAGACATATTATGACGACCATATTCTGATAGCTCACGGTGTCAGCGTACGTATAAAAACAGCCAAGCTGCAGTGACCTCCACAGTCTTTTTGCATCTGCCTCTGCATATGTCTGAACACTCTCACTTCATGCATGATTTTATGGAATAAATTCTTCTTTATAAAGATTCACTCGCCCGACTTATTTTTAACCAAAATCTCTGCCACAACACACAACCTTAATCACCAATAAATAAGATTGAAATATCAAAATATGCTGCCGTGTTGTAACAGCACACAGCAGTGAATCAAAGTTTTGATATCTCTGTATAGGTCGGACTGACGTGTCGCCTCGAGACAGCCTTTGATTTCTCTGCGAGCTCAGTAAATAAAAAAGAAAGAAGGACAGAATGATCAAAAGAGACACGAGCAGAAACACAGCTTGTGAACACACTCGAGAGCCGAGAATCAAAGAACAGACGTGGCGATAAGGAAGTGTGATGGTCTGTGAATGTGTTGTTTTTAGGTGTGTGTGTGTGTGTGTGTGTTTGTTGAGTGAGAGGCGGTGTTTACCTAGAAGAGGTGAGATCTGTTTGTCAAATATTTTCTAGGTGACTGGTGAAAGGGTGTCTTCAAAAGCTGTCAAGACCTCAATATAGTGAAGGTGTGTGTGTGTTGAGGTAAAGCTAACATTGCCTTAACTTCTTTTAAAGCCATAACATTCCCTGGTATTTACTTTAAGCTGAACTCAATCAGACATATTGATTATCCAACTGATTTTTTTTTTTTTTCACTTCCTGATTGGCCAAAGGTCATGATCAAAGGTGGGAAGTGTCCAAAAACAACCAAAAAATGTGCAGTTTAAAAATCAAGCACACAGTCTGCTGACACCCCAAACTGAATTTCCTCAAACAAATAGCTTTTCCGATGATTTAAAACAAGCTACTTCTATTTTTCAGTTCAATAGTATTTTTTAAAAAACTATTTGGGAAAAATATTTGGAAGAATGACAACTGATAGTGGGTCGTGCATTTTGGTGTGGACAAGTGTCAAGTTATGTGTTTATTTTTGTAAATGAATATACTGTATAGTGATAAGGGCAGGCGTAATAAGCTAAGGCTTTTTGCCTGCGTCTGGTCATGGATGGACTTGACATGTCTGATTTATTTAAATGTCTTAAATGATTTGTAAACTGACCAAAATAAATAAATAAGAACTTCTATTGCAAGCCAACACATTTTGGAACGTATAGAATATCATCACTATTGATTTTTTTTTTTCAGATAACAGTAAAAGTAAGTCATTTTTCCCCTCTACCCTCATGTAATAAATGATTAATAAAGCATTTCTGTTGAGGCAGAAATCCAACACTAAGTGTTTTTAACTGCTATGCTGGTGATACCTGCATTAAATATTCACCACAAAGCCCCTGAGCTATGCACCCTTCAAAAGGCTACCTCCTGCTTTTATTTATTTAAAAAAATGTTTATTCCTTTTTCTCATCTCCCTTTGCCTCTCTTTTTTCTGAAGCCACACAGGGAGAGCTTCCTGCTGACAGAATGTGAGTGGCACAGACGCAGAAATGCCACAAGGCCGGTTTGCAGGTCTGCTTTAGCCCTCTGAGAAAGAGGACCGAGCAACGGGGCAAAAAGAAAGAAAATAAGAGTTTATCTTATAGTGGCAGACACAGTGTGATAAACACAAATGACTACAGCTTTTAGTTTTGAGAGTAAAACAAACAAACAGGAAGTTAGACAGAAAACCAACAAATGTTTATGGAAAAAAAAAAACATTAAATTGCATCTTTTTTAAGATATGAAGCAAGGTTTGAGGATTAAAAGCTCCAAATGTTTCCTTTTAAACTTGAACTTGAATGTCCACAACTTGCAGTCCTCCAGCACTTTTCTGCTTTAATTTGTTTAACTGATTCCTTCACTGGTCGATGCATCTCTGCGGTGCAGCGTAAACAGATCTGCAATGCGTCTCTTCAAATATGAGAGCTCACATCGGGTCATGAAAAATTTATATTGGAGCCAGAAATTCCCTCCTGGAATCACCAGATGTAAACATTTCTCTAGCCTACAGGTTGTAAATACATTTAAACCTCAGGTAAAAAAAAACTATTAGGATATAAGTCTGCACCATATTAGGGAAACTTGCAGCTATGACAAAATTTGCAATAATGATCTAAGTTGGAATAAACCCAAATTGTTAGCATCTGAGTCATTAACATCTAAATCAGCTGTTTAGGGAAGTTGTGTCTGATATGTGTTATAATTCTCTGCCATATTGATATTGTGCACACTGATGTGACGCGTGCAGCTATAAATGTCAGTGTCTTAAGCTGTGGTCAAAATGACCAGTACGAATAGCTATAAAGACCCTACGGTCTCCTTAAGGCAGCCGTATAAGAATCCAGTGATTGTTCAACATTCATGTATCCATGGCAGCTCCTACACTCTCAGAAATAGAGGTACGAGACAAGTACATTTTTGTACCTATAGGTAAATTGTTCCCTCAAAAGTACAATATTGGTCTTTAAAAGGTCAAAAATGTCCCTCTGAGGGTTAAAATTGATATAAAGTACAAATTTGTACCATTTCAACTGCACCTGCAACCCTGGTCAAGGCTGATTAATCTCCATTTTATTAAGTTTCATCCATCATTTTCAATATTATGTTTCAGAATGTTGGTTTAAGACTTCAAAATGTGGCATAATTTTACTGTTTTAGTGGAAAAACTTCATAAGGTACAAAAATGGACCTGGACTACAGGGTACACCCCCAGCGACAAGAATTTGTACCCTTCTTGTCGCTGGGGGTGTACCCTGTAGTCCAACACATAGGACCCTCATACGGCTGCCTTATGTCAACAATTGTTGTAAAATTATTGACAATAGAACATAGGAAGGTTCAACAATGCTCCTGCAAAGACCACCTCATTTTATCAAGACTGCCTCAAGCTGCTCATGTGAACTGAACAGCAGATGTACGAACTTCCCAAAAAAAACTGTAGGCAACTCTGCTCCCCCCAATGCGTGTCTACAACCTCCAGATTTCCAGAAACCAGGAGATTTGTATGAACCCACTGGTCATAAGGATCTTTGTGACTATAGATCTACTGGTGTTTTTCTTTTAGATGGATGTATTTAATCAAACATTCATGTGTCAGTTATCAGTTCATGCTGCAATCCAGAGTTTTCCCTCTTTCTAGGAGTTACGTATGATTTTTTTAAAATTCCATAAAAGTGATAGTCCGCCCTGGTTCTGTAATATAATGTTGGAAAAACATTTTTTTTTCCTTTCTCAAAGCCCCCCACTGTCCCGTAGAGGTGCATTTAATTTTCATTGAGCGCCGTCCAGAGTTAGCCAATAGCATTCTACATCCGCATAGTACACCTGTCAATTAATCAAGCATGTGCGCACACGTATCCGGAAGAACTGCAGCCAGTTGTTCACAATGCTGAACGTGAAACCAAAACAATTAAGGTAAAGAAATAAACATCTAAATTGTATAAATATAACTTACCCAGGAAGTGTCCGTGTCAGCGCGTGCACGGATGAGAACAAACGCTGGCTATGATATCATGGCAGCAGAGGGGCGGGACTTAAAGTTGCAATGCATTTTTTTTTGACTCAGTGGCGCCCTCTAAGAAAAAACTCTGGATTGCTGCTTTAATGTTTCTTAAATATTTCAAAATAAAAGCATGAGGTGGTCCATACTTGTGTCAAGATGAATGGCTCCTGTCCGCTTAATGCTCCAGATGAAGCAGTGCTTTCTTTTGTCAAATTTTCAAGCAACATGAACATAAAACTTAAAAAAAAATGACTAATGAGTGCTTACACTCTGCACAACATCATATGTTTATTTCTTCCTTTTTTAAACTCTAAAAAGGTGCCAGCATTAATGTTCCAACAGTGAATGAATTTTAACTGTATTCATGGTAAATGTGTTTATTTATGGAACAAATGTACAGAGAACAATAAACAAAAGTAAACTTACAGAAATAAACTGACTATTTTCCCACTTTGCGTCAAATCTCACCGAAAAACAAACACAATGTTGGTGGTAACTGTGTGTTTACCTGATACTCGGAGAAGTGAGGCCAGATTGAGCAGAGTGGCAGACTGCTTGTAGGCAGTGGAGCAGCGGGCCACGCACTCCTCAATGAGAGACAAGCGGTTCGATCGCAGACGTACTAGAGGGTCGACATGGTAACAAAGAAAAAAGGAAAAAAAAAAGAATGGTCACACTCGTTTGGCAAATTACAGCACTCAATCTGGAACAAGTTCCAGATGATGATAAAAACGATGAGAAATTATGCAGAGTGAATGATGAATCTGCTGCTGTCAACGTGTCAGGAAAATAATAAAGTGCAGAGTAATTTAGCAAAGCGCAGGCCGTTTTTACCCAGACGGGAGATACTGATGATGTTGTATTCGTGCATTATCACATATTACACATTTTTAAACCGACATGACGAATAATCTCACACAGGTATTAATTAATTACAAACATTCAAGTTGCAAATATGTTGTATCGATAATTTTAATTAAACCTTTGTGGCAAATGTTGACAAAAAATTACATATAAAGGCTAAAGAGACTTTTTGATTAGTTATATTTCATACAGTTTTTTTTTTTAAACTACTGAATGCATTGAGAGGTTTACAAATAAAGTTTGATGTTAAAATAACTTAAGAATTATTTTCCCATGTAAATGAAACTGATTCAATTTTAAGCTTTAAGGGTTTTACATTTATGGAAAGAAACAAACGCTGGATGATAAATTTGCTTCTTAAAGTTTATCCGAATAAATTTGCTACTTTATTCAGTTTTTCTCCATCTAAAAATGTTCCATTTCAATTTGCTCCATTAAACTTTCCAAACTTCTCAAAGTAAGTGCTGTCTTCACACCAGTAACGCTCAAATAAACGCTCAGTTTTATATCTGCTGTGTACAATAACACAATTCAGATTGTTGAGTTCATGCTGTGGAGCTCGTCAGCTACAGGTTTAAAGAATAGTTTAAAAAAAAAAAAGGTCAAACTAGATATTTAAGATTCCATGTAAATTCTGCTTGCAGCACATCTCAAATGATAGTTGTGATTTTGTTTCTTTTCTGGATTAAAACTTTTTTGTAATTCAAGATGCAGAAACTTCCCCCAAATCCATTTCCATTTTCAGAGAAAAGAGAGAAATGTCATATTTTGAACCTTTATGAATTCTCTGCTCTTCTGTGAGGAGCTTTAAAACTTGGCATCACTTTGGGCGAGGCCCTAAAGGGAATTGTGGGGCGGATGGTGTGTGTGAAGCATCACCTTGGGCTCTGTGGAAAAGCTGCAGGGAGAAGTCTAAGATGGATTACATATGTTCAAATCTCTCGGCTTCGTACCTGCGTCTGTTTATCTCTAACAGGAATGGAGCTTTTACTTCACGAAAAAGAAAAATAAGGTGTTTTTCTTTGTTTTCTTTTTTTATTTGTGCGAGTAAAATACCTGTATGTCTGTGAAACAAACGAAAACAGAACACCTTCAGCAGTGAACACAAACTGGACATTAGAAAGTCATCACCGATTCATTCGTCTTATAAAATCAATATCTTGAGTCTATCTTCACAAGTTCAGTCTTGTTTTTTTTTCTCATGTTACTTTTTTTATTTCCCAGCTCTTTTTTGTTTTCAGTATTTAAATGAAGAGGTGAAAAGTCCAGAGCTCAAGCAACATCCAAGCATGATCCAGTTTAAAAAGTGCTACAGACGTGTTTTACATGAGGAACAGAGAGGAGGAGGGGCTTAGCAACTGGGTGTTCTCATAAATTACTTGGGTTAATGTATATTTAATGTATTTATCTTTGTATCTGGATTATTTATTATTGTTCACTGAACTCTAAACGTATTTCTTAATTTATATATTATTTATATATATTTTTCCTTTTCAGACATGTAAATATGCACATTATGGTTGTTTTGACTATTATCATTTTGACTTTTATGGCTGTTTTGTGTCTTTATTTTCATTTTATTGTTGCAAAATAAAGCATTCATTCATTCATTCAAAGAAGTAAAGAAAAATAAAGTCTCGTATCACATTACATCACATTCCATTGTATTTAAAGAGGCCCTCCCATTAAAAACAGTTTTTCTGAGGTTTCTGTTGAATATTTTAGCTCCACAGGTGTTCTTACCTTCATAGTGGGTGTGAAAACAGGTCAACAACTTCTCTTTCAGTTTTAATCTCTCAAACTACGCAGGTGGTGATAAAACCCGAGTTCTCCCGAGTTCGAACGGCCTGTATCTGTTTCCTCACAACTCCTTTGTTCGTTAGTATTCATCAGCTCCAGCAGTTGAAACCACGCCTAGCATGCTGCTGGCTAAAAGCTGTTAGCATAAGTCATAGCAAACAGGAAGACACTACGTCTGATGTTGCCATGCGCAGCGGGGCAGGAAACAATATACCTTGCTCTGATAGGCTAGTTTGTTAGCCAATCTGAGTCCAGCAAATTAGAATAATGAATATGAACGAGCTGCTGCCGAAGACTGACGGAAGGAGCCGGAACCACCCGAATTTTAACGCAGACAGATTGAAAGGTCTGTTGATAAGTGCTTCCTGACGTTTTTTAGATATAAAATGTTTCATATTACTGGTTAACACTTAAGAAATAACCACAATGTCCTGAAATTTGTGTGAAATGGCCTCTTTAAGTAAAAAAGGCTAAATGCAGAAGCAAATCACAGAAAGCGGAAGTAAGATAAAACGATAACATTTTATCCTACAGATATAAACTTTTCAAGATTTTAAAAAGCTAAAAATGTGTTCAAATGACAATGGAAGTCTCTTTGCTACAAACAAGCTGCTTTGAAATATCTGGACTGATTCTTTAACAAACTTAAACCCTCAAATTTGACTCTGTATAAATGTATTTATCTTACATCATTGTGTTGAACCAGCTCAATATAATGAAGCTGAAAGGAGTTAACAGAGACGAAAAATTAGACAATCGAGGGCCAAACTTTTTCCATTATGGTTTGTTTAGTTTTTTTACTGAGGAGAGAAAACGCTTTGAAATTCCTGCAGCAGGATACCGAATGAAGCTAGAACCAAATCACTCTGATCAGTCTTACAGCTGGAACTGACATTTCACAAGGTGTGTGTGTTTAGAGCAAAAACTTTAACCCTAATTAGACCATCAGGCAGATGTTGTTTGCTCTACAACTTGATCCATAAATAACCGTATAGTAGTGGCGAGGAGCAGCAGCATATGGAGGAACGACAGCAGGAAGAGAGACAGGCTGGATGGTGTATGTGGTGGGACGATGGAGAAGAGAATCCTGACATTTTATTTATGTCTACCTAAAAGGATATTTGCATGAAGACGTGGAGGTACCTTGCAGCGACAGAATGTGAACGCCAAAATCATCCAGCAGGCTGAGGGCGCTGATGAGGTCCAGTTCCTCCTGAACAACCGGAGGACAGTCGGTGATCAGCTGAAGACACGTCCTGATGAAGACACCAACAATGTGAGAAATAATCAATCAAATTCCACGTTAACATCCAGAGGAGCAGGTCTGAATCTCTACTACTAACATGCGATACATAAATAATCAAACACTTGCTCTCTGTTCATTTAATCAAGCCATTTCATAAAAAATTGAGTAACGGACCCGATCGCCCAGAAAGTTAATTGGAATTGAACAACGTTAAATGGATTTGACTTATTCTGCTACACAGAAGTTCAAAAAAGCGATCCAAAATGTGCTTTAAATGGATTTATTTACAAAGTCCAGACTGATTTGACAGACAGTACAATCCACTCTCATTATCCTTAATAGGATTATGAAGCACATCGGTTAGATTATGGAACAGTGCACTGAATGAATAAGTGTCTGCAGTGCTTTTAAACACAAAGATATTTTAAACATATGAATCCACTCAGAACAGCAGCGTCTGGGACGGATAAACAAAAAGATTCATTTTCTATTAAATATCAATCCAAACCAGCTGAGAGAAGCCGAGTGGAGAGGACTGAGCTCGTCCCTGGTGCAAGTGTTTTAACAGAAGAAGCACCAGTTTCCTTTAAACCCCACAAAAGCTTTTAAAAACACTGCGACGGAGTGTTTCGAGGACTAGACAGCTTCAGCCTTCTCTTTGAGCAGGAGTGGTGCTCCTGCCAAGAACAAAAGCTTCATCATGGAAAGGATGAAAGCAGAAAGAAAAGAGCTCCAAAATGGGCAAATTAAGGAAAAAAATACATA